>PYAF01004847.1:1243882-1284020 GCA_007407185.1 Glycine tomentella | reverse complement strand
AATTTGTTCTTTTGGTGGTCTTTTCTGAAACATCTTTTCTGGACAAATTTGGCACAGGATTTACCTCAGGAGCTAAGCTTTTCTCATCTTTAGATGCATCATTCCCCTTAGGATCACAATCAGTAGATGTGTTTAATGCACCCTTATTTATGGACTCAGAAACTGGAGGGTTCCGATTAGCAGAAGCCTTAACTTGATTGACATCCTTTTCAGTTTCAGGTTGGCTTCCAAATGTAACAGAGGCACCACAAGCATTATTAGTCTGATTGGTAGGACTGTTTCCAGTTTCATGCAACTTGGTGTAAGAATCAGGTAATTTGGAGCCTTCATTTACAGATAAATTGTCACCTACAAAATTAACCAATCTTCTAATAGGTGCAAAAGCCAGAAACATCTGAATAAATGTTAAGACGCAGGAGATGCATGTTACAATTATAAAGCAACCGAGACATAATTTGCATTTGCATATATTACATTCAACAATTCTGCCACCAAAAGATTGCATAACTCTAAAACAGGACAGGAGAAATTGGTGAACAATTACAAAACACTTTTGCTGTGCAAGGAAACTACCATTAGAAACAAGAACAGGGCAGGTTAAATGTAAATTCAAAAAGTATGCAAGTAACAAGGAAGAACATATTCAATAAGCAGAGACCTTCAGTAACAGGGACACACATGAAAAAATATAGAGATGGGGTGATGAAAAGAGAAATATGGTCATTATCAGCATGATCATTGACAATCCTTTGCTTAAAGTACATAACGTAATCAATATTCAATAATGAGAACATAAGCAAAAACTTACTAAAATCATTCATTTAGAGGAAAGTAGATAAATTTGCATAATTGGTGTCATGTTACATTATTTTTTCCAATGTTATAGTCTTCTAGAAATGACACATAAATCTGATACAACAAACTACAGAATTTGAAAGGAAATACAAAAATGGAAAAGACTAATTTAAAGCATACCTGATACTTTTGCTGATGGATTGTCATGGTTCTCTTGTATTGCCTCCTTGTAATCCTTGGTAAAAGAAACTGCAGCCACACCAACCTCTTTGGAGCATTCCTGATCAACCTTATCACTTGTCATTTTGTGAGGTTTACCCATCTTTTCAGAAGCAGTAATCACACAACTGCTTACTGTCTTGCACAACAGTTGTCTTGATGTATCGGAAAAATGTATTTCAGTTTCAGGACAAGGAGCAGTTTCCTGTTCAGAAGACCCGACAGGAAGAGCTGTGCTTGATTCATTGTCTATTTTAGCTTCCGAGCTTGCTTCATTGGCTATTTTAGCTTCCGAGCTTGCTTCATTGGCTATTTTAGCTTCAGAGCTTGCTCCGTTGATTGTTTTAGCTTCAGAGCTTGCTCCGTTGACTGTTTTAGCTTCCAAGCTTGCTTCATTGGCTATTTTAGCTTCACAGCTTGCTTCATTGACTATAGTAGCTTCATTGGCTATTTTAGCTTCAGCATTTTCCTTTTCATCAATAGAAGCAGACCCAACAGGCATCACTCCTTGAACTTCACAGTGATTTGTAACTCCATGTGGGGACACAACTCTGCTAGGAGTTGGAACATCCACTATCTCACAGGATGTCGAACTAATATTTTCTAATATATATTGTGAAGCTGAAAATAAGATCAAAAGAAACCATGTAGTTAAACCTTATAATGACATAGATTCTATTCTTATGTTAAATCAACTTAATTTTTGTAGTATACCTGAATTATTGACAGGTTCGACATCAATGGATACTGTAGAATTAGTCAACTTAGTTTCCACGTTACCTGCACTAAGAGATGATGAACTAACTCCTGTATCAACAAGATGGGATTGGTCCACATCACAATGCAATAGGCTAGAATCAAAAGTGGCTTTTTTATTCTCTTGGTCAATGGCAGAAACATCTTGACAAATGTTTTCACAGTCACCCTGCTTGTCAGGTGCATTGTTTCCACATACTTGAGTTGCCTCACCCAAAATACAAGATTTTGTAGCATCTACTGCACCTAAACTAGAAAAACCTCCTGCTTTGTTATCATTATTGCTTCTATTAACAGTAGAAGTGTTATTATCCCCCACAGCAAACATAGATGCCTCCGACTTACTTAATAAAACCTCTGTATCCATCTCGTTACCAATGTTCAATAACTCCTTTTCCATAGAAAAACTGCTTTCACTATATGTCTTCTCAACAGTACCAACATTCTGCTGAAAATTAGGACCTGTGATACACTCAGATTTGCTGACCCTGACTATATGCCCCTCAGAGCTGGAATCATCTTTAATTGCAACCATTGGTGAGTCACTCGTATCTACTGCAGATTGATTATCCACAATTGTAACAATTGTGTCTTCTTTTGCATTGCCTCGAGACAAATCTCTGAAACATGCATCTTCATTGCATTTCTCTGTGTTCTGTAAGTCAGAAATACCATCAGATACCATGCTCAAGGAGCCCCCAGAAGTCTTAAGACCTTCAACCACATTGCCACTTTCCAATGCTTCTTCCATAGGAAATGAACAAAGAGGTTTATCAGATTGTTGCGCTTGACCCCCAAATGCATTTACATTCAAATTTCGAGTGTCAACATTAGAATCTTTGCTAATCACAGAAGAATCCAAATCATGCTCATTAGTTTGTATTTGTACAGAACTTTGCTCCTCGTCACCCATGCCAACTACATGATTTTGCACATTTTGAATGTTTAAGACATCACAAGAAGAGAAATTCTGTACAGAAGTTACAGTAATACTAGTCTTCACCCCAGAAGCAGCCGAGTCCTCTTGAGTTTTTTCTTCAAGAGAACCATCAGCCACAGTCTCAACTTTTTCTTCATTGGTATCACTACTTTTGTCACCAGTAAAGAGAATCCCCCTAGCCACGGGCAAATCAATATTGCCAAGCATATCATGTGGTTGCAGATTACTTAAACTTCCATCAATGGATAGTACGCCTTGGGAAACTCCAGCCGGAGACTGCTCCCTTTGTTCATCCTTTAATCCAGCCAAGTTCTCATGGATAAAACCGGGAGGCTGTAAATCAGTAACATTATCTTTAAATTCATTTCTACCATCAGGTTTTGGATCGGGCTCCATTTGCTTAGCTAAGCATACCAGTTCATCACAGGCATCAGATTCCTGTATAACAGTTTCTCTAGGGATTAATTCCTCCTGCCCAACGGATTTTAATAGCATTTCAACAGATTCCGAGGAAGTGGCCTCGGACCAAACATTATTATGCCTTGATAAAGAGCAAGATTCAGCTGCAGTTGTGCCAAACTCTATGCCACTACTCCCACGGGAGTATGCGTCAATCCACTGGTTATCTTCGTTACTTCCAATACCAAGGTAAACTTCAGTTTCAACCAAACTATCATCAAACCTTAAATGCCCTTGAAGGCTTTCATCAAAATCAAACTTGGGCAGAGCATATGGCCTTAAAGCTGGAGGAAATTTTGTGCTCCCTTCACCAGGTAAATGGAGATTCTGGCTTTGAAAATCATTGTCATCATAATCCATGGATGTATCCCTAAAAAATAAGCATATTAGAATAAGAGAAATAAGCCAAATAACTAGAAAACCATACTTAAATTTGATATACAAATATTCATAAAACACACTTGCACATACGACAAACTGACAAGCAGACATACATGCATAAGCTCCACCACACAGACATACACATCTGTTTGTGGCTACATGGATTAAACAATGCTATGATGTTTTTAGAACACACAAGACTAATAACGTTAATGTTAATAATCTTAAAACTATGTGCCATAAACAAAAATTCATTCAAAGTTCAAGGGGGGAAAACCCATCATCCATATTTGCCTTAGTTTTAAAAAAAAAATTAAAGAAGCAGCAACAAGTCTTAAACCATAACCAAATAAAGAAAAAAATAGTTACTACTAAAAAGGACATCAAAGTCAATATACAAAAGAAGGCAGCTATGTCAATTACTAGAGAAAAGGAACAGTGATCTCTAGTTTCTAATAAAAAAAGTTATTAAGAAAGTTCAAATCTGGGCATCAGAAACCAACTGCACATGACCTGGGCAAACAAAATAGAGGAAGAATGCTTCCTCAAGAAACTTCCAAATAAACAGAGCAGAACAGCCACAGTGGCACAGGAGTAAATACTAGAAATGGGACTTTGGGTTCTGGCTGGAATCACAATGGATTCTCAGATCTAGATCTCATGGTATTCAAACTTGAGATTCTTTTCCAACTTAGAAAGGGGTCACAAAATCACAAATCATGGAATCGTAACTCTGAAGCGTAAGATTCTACAAGATTTATAAAATGAATTATAAGCATATAAATTCTCATATATGCATCTAACATAGTAAAAATAAGAGGCGAAATAACCATTATAACTCACATCAAATGATCAAATACTTAATTAAGCTTAAATTCATAATCATGGATTCACAAGCATAAGAAAGTCAATAATTAAAACTCAATACAGAACTCATAAATGACAAACAATGAAACAAAACAACTTAAAATACTGCACTAGTGCATAACGCCTACTCCTAGTACAAAACAAAAGACATGAACACTAGACGAGGGAGTTGTGCAGTATCTCTCATGAAATAGGAGGAGAAAACCACACAAACAGAGCTGCAAACGAACAAGACGCAACCTCACACGTGAGGGAGAAGACATCTGATGTGGCGTAGGGGAGCTCTGGTTGCGATGGTTTGTGCAGCTGAGTTTAGGCGAGGGTTTGTGTGAACTTGAGAAGACGTAGATAGGATATGTTTTGAAAATTTGGGATTTAGGGTTATGAAAGAGTTGGTTTTGGGGCTTGGGTTTTATGGGCTTAGGCTTTTAGAAGCCCAAAATGTGAAAAAAATGTCAAAACTGACCCAACAAACAAAAAGTCACAATGCGCACAATTCCATGACTCTGCTTTTGCTTGAGGCTTCTACCGAGTTGGAAAATTTCTGATTCTGCACTTGAACGTACTCACACAGCCACAGTAGACTCAGAATTGTGTGCTTCTACGAGTTGAAGTGTGATTCTGACTACCATGCTAGATCCAGTAACTAAAGTGACCTTTGTCCGACCAAATCTAATCCAGAAACCCCAACAGTAACTGCTTATTGTCTACCACCCATGTCTTTGAAGTGTCAAAATTGAGGTGCACCCCACCATTATACTAAACTTTTTCACAAGCATCGGAGAGCTGGAAAACTCCACCCACCTTGCCCCACTCCAGCTGCTATTGATTACTTAGAAACAACCACTCCACATGAAGCAGGTAATATATAACCTCAATTTACCCAAAGAAGAAAACAACTTGATCATTAAACATTTGGCATTTTTACATGATTTGGAATATCAAATCAATTCAAGAATTACTTAAAATATCAAAAATCTGAATTAAATAAAAACAAAAAGTAATATCCATATAAAAAATAACTTGTCACTATGGATCAATATTTATAAATCTATCGTATCTAACACTAATACACTTAGAAAGCCACCGAACATTGGGGGGAGGGGAGCAGTGGCAAACAGCTTAATGCCTTTAGTTCACAGACTGTCCACTGATCTGGGAATGTTGTTTTCGAAAAATATTAGGTATAATATGGCAAAACAGGGTGCACATGATAAAAACAACTAATTGAAGGCGTTCATGTGGTGGTATCCATTCATTCCCTAAATAGATAGGTTGACACAATCATCATGCAGTAAGGACTAAAAAAGGTTCTTCATATTTCATATTAAGTAGTGCGGGTTAACTAAGCTTTTAGTCCCTAAACTCTTTCAAAATTCGGTTTTTAGTCCCTGAACAAAAATTTGACTGGTCTTAGTCTCTAATCTTTCCTTCTGACACTTGTTTACTCCCTGCCATTCATTTGTTCATTAAATGATGACACGACGATCTCTGGCTATCACGTGTTTAATTTTTTAATTATTTAATGGGATTCAGACCTTTGTTTAGAAACTAAAAACAGAATTTTTAAAAAAGTTTCGGGACCTTAGCCATTCAAACTTTTTTTGTTCAGGGACTAAAACCTTTACAAAAAAAAGTTGAGGGACCTTAACTGGTCAAACATTAAGGGACTAAAATCCAAATTTTAGAAAAGTTTAGGGACTAAAAACTTAATTAACCCTAAATAGTCCAATAGCAACACTCAGGTTAGCTTCTTTTCATAAACCTATTTAATTAAAGCACTGATATACATCGTGAAAGTTTTCACGTGGAATCACTCATGAATGGCTTGTATAACTAACTTTCTTGTATTTTTATCAACCAAAATAAAGGAAAAGATAAAAAGAAAAAAAAAAAAAAGTAACTTTGATTCATGAGTAATTTCATAAAAAGCGTTTCATAACCAGTACCATCGTTTTTTATTGAAAAAACACCAAAAACACTAGGTTTAAAAATAGATAAAGGATGTCCACTTTGCCAGTGGCATGATCAGTTTACACTTTCACACACAGCACCAACCTTCCCATTGAACTGAGCAATCTTACACCTTAATGACACATCCTTAAAATCCTTCCAAAATAATTTACGGAGATTGACTACCTAGTTTGCTGGATAAAAAACAGTCACATAACACTTGTTCTCAATACCAATTACATTGCCCAGACCCAATAATAAAACTAAAAAAAGAATCACCATTTCCACCAGAAAACAGAAAAATAAAAAAAATAAAAAAAAAACTCAAATAGTGACACACCTATATCAGGGGATATTAGGTTAGCCTAGTGATAAAGGGAAAAGGGAAGGTGAGAGGTCGCGCTAACAAAAAAACTAACAATACTAACAACTAACATTTACTGATAAAAAAAAAAATAACACATATATTTAGGGGGCAAAAACAAAAAACTCACCACTAAATGCAAAAAAAATTAAAAAAAATACGAGAACCGTATATCACCAAAAAAAAAAGTTGGACGTGAACAGTACCAGAAGAAGAAAGTCTAAGGACGCTACCTCCCTCCATTCGGCGAGGAAATCCAGCCTCTCTGATCTCACCTGTTCCTCAATCGTACAGTCATCTACTGCATCAACCAATTCATGCTATGTCAGTGAGTGTAACTTCTTCGATCAAGTAAATAAATAAATAAAATTCGAAAAATAAAAAAAGCGTGAGAACACCGACGAGGTACACGGAACCTCGCCGGAAGCAAGAGACTCACCGGTTAGTGCGAGGTCCGGCGGATCGAATTGGGGTTCCGGCAATGAAAGAGAAAGACGGAAAAAGGCAGAGAGACTAGTGAGAGAAAAAGTGGAAACGATACCAACACGCGAAGTGTGTGACACGTTCCCTGCAGAATTTTTATTTTTTTTCTTTTTCTTACTTTTTTGTTTATATTCTTCCCTCAGCATTAAATTTTAATGCTATACAGGAAGTTGTTTAGTCAATTTTGCATTCTCATCTGTCTATTATATTATCACTTTTATTTAAGATTTTTTATCATCTATTGAGTTAACAAATAGAAATTATGTATTAAATAAAAATTATGTAAAATAGGAAATTAGTACTAATAAATATGTTAAAGTCGAAGTAGACACTTGACATAGCCTTTATATTTATTAATATATCCCATATTTTTAATTTCTAATACATCATTTTCAATATAAAAAATTATTATTATTTCCTATCCATCGCCCAAATCAAACACATAAGAGAATACTCAAAACAGGTTGCGAAACTGGAAAGGTGGGTAGTAGTAAACATTTTTTTTAATTTTTGTAAATTGTCTTTATTTTACTTTTCATTCTTGTTTTTATTATAAAACTAATATCGTGATTTATGATAAATTAACTAATAACATCATTATATCACATTTTCATTTGATAACGTTATGATGACATATTTACATGAATAAAAAAGTATTAATTTTAGTCATAACATTAAAATAATGATCATTGTTGGTGACTGATGGATTTACATTCAAGTGTGTCGGAGCAATTGCTTCCTTAATAAAATAATTCAAGAGAAAATTACTTGAATGTACTTCATATTGTTGCCCCATAAAAATATTGGTATTTTCCCCTGAAATATTTTCTATGAATTAATGTAAAATACTATAAAAATAAAAGATAAAACAGAGAATAAATTAATATTAATTTTACTATTTTATCTTTTTTAAATTTTGCCAAATGATAAAAAAAATCAAACAATTAAAATAATAAAATATGTGTTAAGTCTTTGTATTGCAAGTCAAACTTAGACATGACAACTTCATCTGCACTACACCTGTTCACACCCTATTTTGATGGAAAAAATATAGTTAAACGAGTTTGGTTTTGGTTTCGATTTTTCCCCGCATAAAAAATTTGGGGTGGGGGCAGTTTTAGTAATGCTGGTATTCGCCCCGTCCCATCCTCGCCCCTGACTGCCAACGTTGCAGCTTGGTTCACAGTCGCACCTTTGTCCACCGCTCGCAACTTCGTCCAGCTACTCCCATGCCTCCACTCATGCGCCCTCACCGCCTTCTGCTCCGGCCACTACCGCATCGACTTCAGCGCCATCCTCTCCGTGGGCGCTTTCTTCTACATCCTTGTCGTCAGCTTCGTCGCCATCTACTTCGTGCCTTTCTTTGTTGATCTCATTTTCTTCTACGTTCAGATGGGACAGGGAAAATCAACTCCTGTCGGGGGCGAGGGTGATGGCAAATTTATGGCCCCCGTTAATTTTCAGGGCCGAGGGGGTTGAGAGGCGAGGGTGGGGTGGTGTAAACAAAAATTGCCCACGACCGTCCTTATTGTCATGCCTAGTCAAACTTGGTTTTAATATTTATAATTTCATATCAATCAATTAAATTGGTTTCTATATATTAAAAAATAGGTGAATTTAATCTCTATTATTACTTTTTAAAGTATATGGACAAAATTATAATTTGTAAAAATACAAGAATTTTACATTTTTTATCATAATATTATATATATTGTAAAAAATTATAATATTTTTCTATGAAAATATCACTCCCTCAGTCATTTTTTATAAGGTCATTTCAACTAATTAACACCCTTTAAAAGATTGGTTAATTTAATTAATGAAATTAAATTTGTTAATAATTTATAATATTCTTTCAAAATTACACTTAATTTTTAAAAATTGATCATCTTTCTCTTTTCACTATTTTTCCAATTAATTGCTACTTTTTTTTCCAATCATAAATAAAAGAGAATAATTTATCTCCATAATTTCTAACAATTAATATTTTGACTAAAAATTTATTAATTAAGGATATTTTAGGGACAAATAATTATTGCAATAAACAATTAGAAAATAGTTTTATAATTTTTTTTTGAAAATGGTCTTATAAACAAAGATAGAGGGAGTATAAATGGTTTCTTTGTCCACACTAAAGAAAACTCCTAAATCCGTCAATAATTATGGTGATAACAATAATAATAATAATGAATAACTCCTGCTACTAACAGTAATAGTAACAATTGTGACGTCTAGTGCAAGACTCAAGACTCCAATTACTCCCTTGAAAGTTGTTTCTTCATTAATGTTTGACAAGTCCCAAGGTGTTAGAACCCTACACTTTGGTGCAAGGCTCAAGGGACACATCATTTGAGTGGTTCAATGTCTCTCCATCTCCCTTCTCTATATGAGCTTATAGTGTGTGAGATTGATAAGTTTTTTTAGATTGATAAGAAAAATTCAGAAAAAGATTTTGTGAGAATGGAGATGTTTGAGTGTGACCTCTTTAGAGAAACTTGAATAACACCATACTTAGTGATGCTTGATTGTACCTCTAGTGAAAGGCTAGGAAAGCTTGACTCTTGTAACTCATTATTTCTATAGTGAAAGTTTGATTTTGGACTAGTATTCTCTTCTTCACATTGAGAAGATTTTCCTACATTAAACAAATTGATTGTGTTCTTCTCTATCTCTCTCCTCTTGCATTTTACTGTTCCGCTTCCACAATCGACTTGAGGGTCCGACTTGACCCAATAGTAATTTTGGTAGTGATGAGAGTAACAACAATGATAAGTCGTTTCTGATAGGAATTTTAAAAAGTTTGATGAACCTAAGTGTGTCGCATTATTAAATGCATATATTTTAATATTTAATTTGAGGGTTTATTTTAATTTTTAAGCCTTTATTTTAATATTCATGTTGATACTTAAATGTTTTTTTGTCTCTACAAATGTCATTTTTTAATTGTAAATTATGTTTGTTTTTAGCCTAGTTCCTATAAATTAATGTTGCTGACACTTTGTGTTAATATATCATAATAATGTCATCAAATAATGATGTAACATGATGACATAATTATTTTATTTGTCATGTCTTTATTTTTGTAACGAGTGACAATAGAAATAAAAAATAAAAATTTACATAAATGAAAAATGTATTCAAACTAAAAAATTGTTTTTTATCAATATTTTTTAAATCAAACCCATTATCGAACTAGTCGATCAAAGTATAAATTTAAGATTTAATAATTTAAATGTCGTTGAATAGATATTAATATAATAATTAAATAATACATAAATAATATTGAAAATATATCATCAAAATTTTATAATAAAAAATAAAACATAATTTTATATGTTTTAACATTTAAAATACGTACAAAAGTTCAAATTAAAAATAGCATAATAGTTAAGTCAAAGTTCCAATAATGCGTATCAATATTTATTAATAATAACAAGTTTATATTTAAAATAAAAAAAGAAAATAACAAATGCATTAGATTGATTTTCATTTTCTTAAGAAAAAAAACCAAAATTATTGTATTTAGCAGTTTTTGTTGACCCATTGTAAATAGGAAAGCTTTCAGATTTTCCTTTCTAGAGAGGGTCAAAGCTAAGATCAATGGCTCAAGACAAGATTCTAAGGATTTAGACATGACCTATACATAAGAGAATTCTTACCTTACCAATAATGGTGATATATCGTTAACATATTCAATGCAAAAGGCTTTTTTTTAAAATAATTATTATGATTAGTGTTTAAAAGACATAAATTAGGAGAATTTTCACCTACTCTAAATTTCTGAGGACATGCGAAAAATGATAATAAATTTTATCATTAACGTTAATTTTAACATAAAATTTTAAATTATAATTTATAACAAAATATTAAAAAATGAAATTCTTATTAAAATTAAATTCAAATCATTTATTTTATAAAAAAATCTTTAATTAAATATTTAAATTAATAAATTTATTCATGTTTTATTTGATTTTTTTAATTGATTTTTTTTACGGTAGCTAATGCTAGTCACACGGAACTTAGTCAATGAGCTAGAATAAAAACTGTACACTGTTAGAAATTAAGCGACTAATTTTATCACAATCTACAATGGTCTTAGGAAGAATATGTTATCCAAGGCAAGCAACGAAAATTTCAAGCACCTACCATAATCTTTACCAAGCAGTTAGATGTCATCATAGTCATACCCACCAAGGTTTGTGTATGACATCCTTGGAGAACACGTACCGGAACCTTGAACTATAAGGTAACCATTCTATGATCTGAGATGCCTTTTTGCTGGATTTAGGATTAAGGCACTTCTGCATTGAATCATGCAGCTTCTTGTCAACACTCTCCTTGACCCATCCAAAGATATCGTCTATGCTTATTGATGCTTCTCTAGAAAATCTTTCCACCAATTTTGGAAGAAAAACTTTTCTTGACTTCTTCACAATTACATTTGCTTGGAGAAACTCCCTCTTGGCAATATTTAGTTCTTCTTTTACATTTGATGCTGAATAAACCTTTAGCTGCAGCGTTGTAATTTGGGACAACAAAATTCTTAGTTAACTCTCTTTAAAATCTGGATAACAGAGAACAAGGAATACTAGATGAAAAATCAAAATTACTATCAGAATTCTGCAGCATTAGTTTGGAAGATGGTATGTTGCATTCTTCATTAGCAAAAGACCTAGAAGTTCAATTAGTTTAGCAGAGAAAAAGTTTATGAGGGTGTCAGTCTTTATTATTACCACAGGATCTGACAAGGCTCCGGTACAAAGGGCAAAGCAGACAAGGGGTTGGGAATTAGTAAGACCCAATTTGGAACTGAGAAGTTGTCTTTCTTCGCCACTTTTCTTCCTCAACGCAGCAGACACAATGCTTTCAAACCACTACATTAGATAAAACAGCAAACAAAAAGAATAATTGTATGAAACATTTGATTCTGTCCTAATTAACATCAAAATAGGTGTTAGAAAATTGTACTATGAAAACTGCTTTTGAAAAGAAATTGCAGAACAATACCAGAAAACAACATAAAGGTTTAAATAACTGCCTAAGCATTATTGTCACTCGCGAAAAAGAAGAAAGCTAATTACTGTCTTATATTCTTCTCATCACAGTGAAGAAGCAAAATCTTGACAAGTTTACAAGGGCATGGGTGACTATTGAATCATAGCTGTGCTTACCAATTTATGATACCTTTCGAAATTTAAAATTGGGTGTTGTGCCACAAATTCAAATAAATACATTGATATCCTACTAAAATAACTTAGGATTAGAAGCAGAAGATGCAAATCATACGGAGAATCAATGATTTGTAACCCTCTACTGGCCAAAACAGAAGGAACAGGGTAGGAAGTTTAATAGTCGGACACTTCTGCTCATTAATGAATTCCAAGTTTAACAGAATTAACCATTAAACATACCAAGACAATGTGTATTAAGAGTTTTTGAAATTCATAGATGTGGTTAAGGGGAGTACCCGTCCAATCCGAGGTGTTCGGAAACAAAATATAATTTGTTCTATGGCATTTGCACTTACGATATGACCGCCAATGTTGTAAGCAGCCTGCACTAGACAATTGTACAGATCAATTTGATAATAAGTATGATGTCTAGTAAAACAAAGATATGTGTTGTCAAGAAAGAAAGTTTATATACCAATGCTATTTTTTGAATGCAATTAGAGATGTTTGTTTCCTTCTTATTTTGTTTACCCTTGTTGGTAATGAGAAATAAATAAATTATTTGGTTGTGTTTGTTGTCTGAGCTTCGCAAGAAGAATTTGAAGAAAATATAAATCTTCTAAGGGTTCAATTTAAGGTGTCAGACATTATGTGAGGCATGAGAATCAATTTCCCAAACAATTACAAGTGTATTATAGAAGGAAGAATAAAAAGGGAAATTAGTTTTAAAAAGGGGCAGTTAGAAGTGTTGACTCGTGCTATGGAGGAGTCATGACGTTGAGGAAGCGATGAAGGAGACACGCTCTTATGGTGGTTCACTGAATTGAAATAATGCTAATTTTCGATATCAAGGAGGTGGTGATTGTGTCACGAGTAGGCCCCGTAGGAGGCGCCAATGGTTCTCAATATGGACCAAGAGGAGGAAAACGGCATAGAAGAACTGGAACCAGAGGTGTCATGCCAATGAATGGTATTGTGCAACCGAGGGGGTAAATCCGGAAGATTTATAACAATGAGTTATGAGCAATCATATAAGTAAACTTGATATCACACTTTAACCCGAATCTTAAGACTCAAATTTATAAGTTTTGTTTTCACTTATATAAAGTTCAACCATCTCATTTTTATAAGATGTACTACTTCATCTCATTTTTATAAGATGTAGTACTTCATCTCATACTTATATCCTAACATATGGATCTTTCCATGTGCTCAGCGGGAGGAATGACCCAACCTCAAACTATGAAACTGCAAGGAATGGTTCAGGACAGAAAAGTGATGATCCTCATCGATAGTGGAACCAGCTACAACTTCATCTCCAGCCAATTGGTCCAAAGTTTGGGGCTCTATTAGTGGAACCCACTTAACCTTATCAAGTGAGATTGGGAGATGGTAATAGAAAGCTAACTAGAGGGTGCACATGGGACACTACACAATGACGGGATAATTTTTTCTGTTTGATTTAGGAGGAGTTGACGTGATATTGGGAGTGGCTTGGCTGGCTACCTTTTGGGTAAGTGAAAGTAAATTGGAAGACTTTGAGCGTGACTTTTGTGCATCAAGGTCTGAAAAATATTATCTGAGAACTCTTGAATACCGACAATTTTCTTCTAACTAAAGAATAAAGAAAATTAAATAAAATAGCGAACTACCTTGTGAAACAAGGCTAGCCTCCGAAGAGAACCCTGGGGAATTCCGTATGCTAAATATGCCTGTCAACAGGAGATCAAAGTTAGGTATGCTTTAAAAATGGTGAAACAAAATTATTGTTGGTCATATGAATATTACATGCATCACAAGAGCATTGTGCACATTGATCCAAAACGCAATTTGTGCATCGCTATCCATTTGACTGACATTCACCCTTTCTAGTTGTTCAACTAAAACTCTGAATGTAAACGGGGAGGGGGAAAAACATGTCAGATCAAGAATTCAATAAGAAATTTAGTGCATGAACAAAGTACTATTATAGTATAAATAAACAGTTATCGAAAAAAAAGGTATAAATAAACAACTAAATTAAAGTACTTAAAAAAATCATATTTAAAAAATTGCACACACCCCAGATTCTTAATAAAGATAAAGCATAATGTAATTGTTAATAACTCGTGCTATAAATAATCAAAGAACTCATGCTCCCTGAATTCCCAAGCAAGGCAATAAATTGAAGGTTCATGACTGCCTTTAGATTCTTTGCTGATATTTTTAATATTTCAGTTAAAACTGTCATACTTATAGAACCAACCTGTAATTTTTGATGGCATAAGAAGCGTGGGAAGAATGACGTTTGTGAGTAGATATCCAAGAAATTTCAACTGCTGATTTGCAAGACCAGTCAAGATCGTCTCCAATACCATTTCGAGGCTGCATAGCCTTAGTGGATGACCTTGACAATAATGGTGACCTACCGTTTTCAGAATTTACAGAGGTTGCACTACGAAGCCAGCAATATACAGTGGCCATGCATCTCACCATATCCTCAGAAAGCTTGCTTGGACACTGGTATAGATGGTCTTTCAAAGTACGTAAAATTGGAGTTTTCTCGACTGTAGAAATTTTTTCGTGAACCTGACATATGATTTAGATGAGATTGTTCAGTACAAATATTAAATATCACACCATTTAGATGCATGTAAGCATGCCAACATGCATGAATTCATATGGAATTTTTTTTCTTTTGGTTACAATTCATACGGGATTTGATTTGATTTGGTTACATTTTTTCTCTGATTACTTGAACACTGGTTACTTCAACAGTGACCAATTCCTTCTGGTGATTTAAATTCTTGGTCAAAAGAATAATGGGACTGGACCTGCTGGTGAACTGGCCACAGTCCACATGTGTCATTCAATTCTCACTTGAAAACAATTTTTTTTTCATAAACCAGTATGAAATAGACTAAACGGATCAGTTATAGCAATAAATTAGTGAACCAGAGACAAGTACATGTCCCAGTGGTGGTGTCCTGGGAGCTTATGAATCTGCCACATCATCTTCAGTGCCAGTTCTGGCATTAATTAGACTAGTTAATATTTATGCCAGTGGAGGTGACCTTGACAACAACAAATCATAAATACTTAATAGATATAAAAGGTCATCTAAGAATACATTTTTCAACATAAATTAAGAAAATAAATTCTTTTTTCAAGAAAACATAATATTCAATATGGATGACATACCGAAATAATCATATACGAGTTATATATCAATTTAAAAATTCTACTCAGCGGTTGAAACAATGAAAACAACAGGAAAGAAAACTAACTGAGAAAAAACACGATTTTTTAAAAAAATTCTCTTAAAAATATTGATTTTAAAATTTCAGTTTGACCATAATTCAATGTCAATCAAACAAGTAATCACTGAACACGTAATATGCCTTTTCTGGTTCAGTAAACAATGCTTTCTGATATTATATTTAGCCAAATGCTATCCATTAACAGAAAAAGCAAAGGAAACAGTCAATGCACATCTAATAGAAGATCAGTATCAATGTAGATCATACCTTGGTGGAATCAGAACAAGTCTTTTTAAAATAATTGTTGCGTTTATCACGTGATAAAGGAGCATGATTAGACCCAAAGATTTTATTCCTCAAGTCATTATTAGAAACTAGAGCTTGCAGGGTTCGTAGAGGGAATTTTTTTGATGAACAGAATGCACTTGAAATTATACTCGGATGCTTCCTGGATCCTTGCCTTGTATGAGTAGGTGAAGCAACAGCAGAACTTTGTTGAGAAGTTGAACGGCTAACACACTGTTCAAATATACTCCTGTACAGAGAAAGTACTTGCTGCTCACGGTTTATAACCTCTTCTTCAAGCAACTCAATTTCAGCAATCAAGTCTTTTGTCTAAGAAAAAGGAGGGAAAATGGAAGAAATAGTTATTTATTTTCCACTAAACGTACATTAGTAGCCATATTAGAATGTATATTATAAATTTAAAAATTACATCAAACAGGAACCTTCATGTCCATGCCGCACATTCCAATCAAAATATACTATCTACCTATCAAGTGAGAGTGAAGAGTCCCTTTTAGTTATATATCATCTAATGAGGATCCTTTACATGAGAGTTATGTATCATTTCAAAGCTGTGCCTCAGATACCCATAGGCTATAAGCTTATAACACACATGAGAACTACACGGAGCTTAATTTGTATGCACTATTAGTGTAAAAAAATAGTTAATTAATAAGAAAGCATGATTGACATAACTTTTAAGATAGTTATTATAAAATTAATAAATTTATAAGAAATCATTTACCCTGTTAGTACACACATTATTTTCTCAACTGCATAACATGGTTTCCCAAAAGTTAGACCGTTAGGTAGAAGCTCTAGACCAAGAAAGGTTTTGTCTCTATCGCACCCTATCTGACCTTTGCAGCTTAAAGTGTGTACAAAGCACAGGATCAATCACACCTTATTTTAATAGATTAGAAGAATGGCAGAGTGGTGATAAAATTTCTGACCATTTGGTCACAGAGGTTCTAATATCTTATTAAAAGACATTATCATCCTGAAAGCTTAGTGTGTTAGTAGATGGAGGCTTAAAAATGAGCTGCACGTTGAAAGTAGTTAAGCTGAGAAGGGAATTAAAAAGCCATTTACGAGAACGTTATCAAAATTCAGTAAGTGGCCAGGTTCAAGTGTAGGATTCTTCATGTTATAAGTTTTATGCATCTTTTACAGAGGGCATCAAGATTCTTCATAATGCAGTTTGGATATCATCATAATGAAATAGTGTAAAATGTGAAATCAGGACTGAAGTTCATTACTTGAGATGCAATAAAGATTTACTAACATGATAATGAGCCACATATAAAGTTAAACGGCTAAAACTTTTATTATTTCGTGGTAACTTCGATAAATCTTGAAAGCGATTAAGAACATAAGACACGAGAATGCCAAATTACCTGGGCAGTAAAGTGTCTGTGTCCAGGAGATAAAGTACTTGAGGCTCGACCCATCGCCCTTTCAAGCAGAATGCGCATGGATCTCTCCTGCTGTAACCGTAACTGTAGTTGTTCAACCTGCAAATCATTAGAGTGGGGGTCTCAAACTTTGCTTATCTTCATATACGTATTATCTAGAGTTCTTTTTCCGTTGTGTTTTCTTGAGCTGAGCTGTAGATGATTACGAAAAGCTACTTGCTGATGTAATTCCACAATAAAGGACTTTGATGGGTTTTTGTTTTCCTATGAAGACTGAAGAGATTATGCTAAATTTATTCTAGAAACACTAAATTTTTTTATCATTAAGTTTCATGATGATATCAATAAAAAATTTTCGCCTTTCTAACGAGAGCTACCAAGCTCATACATCCAGTTGAATTGGCTTTGACCCCTTGTTCCTTTTCCCCCACTTTTCAATAATTTAAATTATGCAGCCAATTTTAGGGTTAAACGCAAGCAAAACACGTGAAAACCAAGAAGCAGAAACTCGGTCAGAGTCATCTCAGCATGTGGAGACAAACAGAATTGTTGAAAAGAAATTTTGAAGTTAAGAACAAAATAAGAGATAAGTGCTTACATCTTTTTCTAAGGATGCTCTATGATTTGAAGAGGTATTCTTGTTTACACAAGTGAGATTGTCATGCAACGGACTCTGTAACCTAGAAGCACTCACCAAAGGTGTTGAAACCTGTCCAAGCCATGATAAAACCAAACCAGTGAATTATATTCTGACTAACATTCAAAACGACGACTACACAGTGCATCTGTAATGCAATAATTGTTATGTTAAGAAGAGCTATGAGATGTGATTTTCAAAATTTAAAGACCAGATTTAAATTGCAGTCTCACAAGGGATTCATTGTGGTCTTTCTCGAGTGGATGCGAGGCTCCACCACCTCTTGCGTTTGCCAGGTTCCTTTCAGAAGCACTGAAAATTTCATAAGAGAAAGAAGAAGGAAAAAACATGATGTGTCACAAAATGAATCAGCTGAAGACAAGACAAAAACTGTAATAATGTGTCTAAAGAAACTAGATCAGCATTACCAAGTTTTCCAATTCTCAGGAAACTAATCTTTCACTAATTATACATTGAACCAGAGCCAATCAGCCAAGGTATATTAGCCAAACCAGCTACTTTGAAAGAAGAAAAGCCAACCTTGAGGCAAATTGAACCCCAGAAGCCAAAAATCTTTTTCTTTGGATTCGCAAATGTTAGTTATTAATTGTCAAATTTTTTTAGCCGGAGGAATCAAACCCACGACATTTTCCTCCCTTCTTTCTCCTTTTACCACCAAAGTCATCTTGTAACTCTCATAAGCCAAAAAAATTGATCTCAGTTGCCTCATAAAAACATATTTACATGGAAATGCAGCTCGCAATATCCAAATTACTTCCCCATATATATCTAATCTAATATAATCTCGCACTTTTTCCACCAACAAAATTTCAAACTAACACCCACACATTAACACAGAAAGAAATACATCAATCCACTAAACGAGAAATACATTAGTATTATTTATACCCAATCCTATTATTCATTATCTCATTGAAAATAATTGAATTACTAAAAATAAAAATAAAAATAAAAAAGGACCTCTTAGATCGCCTGTGTTGAGGTTTGGCATGCGGAGAATCTCCATGAACCTCACGCCCACACGCTTCTGCAAACACGGGGAACTCGCTCATTATTAAGTCTCAGCTTATTGTAGAATGCGCATGCATTGTTCTAACTTGTTCAGTTTGAGAGTGATATTAATTTGTTGGTATTATTTTATTGAGTGGTGGTCAAGTTTGAACCCGATATAGAATCATAAATGACAAGTAGAAATATCTATGACGCAGGAGTGGAAGAAAGGAAGTGTGTGGGGCCTGCCTGGGTGGATTAATTGAATACTACGAATGAAGAGATCAAGATCGAGCGAGGCTCCACAGAAAGAAATAGAAGAATAATTGAATGGAATGTGAATGTGAATACCAGAGATAGGTTACCGAAAGAGTGCGGCAACGAGACAAGATAGGTGGTGTCCCCGCAATTGAATTCGAAGGGATTTGGGTCGTTGGGCGCAATCAATGATCGTTCATCAACGTCGATCCACTCTCTCTCTTGGTGTGCACGAAGTTAAGATGAAAGAAAGTGTGAGTGAGTTTTGAGGTTGAATGCTTCATTGATTGATTGATTTCCAATTCCCGCTAATGTGCGTGTTACTGTTAGCATTTACCCGCTACGCTTGTTTAAACTTTCAACTCAAAAGCGTCTACTCTAGGCCCTCAGCCCTCTAGGGTACGACCACCAGAGACACTCTGCATGGGAAATGTTTTTCTCAATAGAAAGTTTAATTACTAAATTGGGATGTAAACTTTATAATTTAATACTATTAAGGCAAACGAGGCACTTAGTCTAAAAATTAAGTATTTGATTGTCCATATATTTTTTCATTATATAAAGGTAAAAGAGAAAAATATTATATACAATCTTATTTTTATATATATAAATAGACTCTTTCTAAATTTGAATTCATGACCAATAAGTTATTATAGCATAAATTTTACCATTGCGTCAAAACTCGTCTTCAGCATTTAGTCTCTCACAAAAAAATTAAAATAAATAATAATAATAAATGATTTGTAGATTTGATGGAATAAGCATACCAAAATCACTAGGAGTGATCCCAATGATCAAGTTAATTAAAACTATAGCCATGATAAAGGAACTAGAAAAAGATACAAATAATTTCTCATATTTAGTTGTAAATCTCAAAATTATTGTTGAAAGATTTATAAATTTAAAAATATATAAGAAGTTTCCAGCACATTTGTGGCATGGAAATCAATTTCCTTCGCCCCTACTAGGTGTAGAAATAGGTCAAATAATTTGTCAGGGGTCTATGATCTATTTATTAAAAATGTTAAATTTAAGTTTTTTTAAAAATTATTTTTAATTAAAAAGGTCAAACTATATACTTGAATAGTAGACTTTATAAACTATAACTTATAAGATCATATTTGATAATTTATATGAGAAACATATCTATTATGTTATTTTTTCTTTTAATTACTTATTTTTATTTAATCAGATTTCGTATATAGACTTTTAAATCAGACCTTTATGTAGGTCAGATTCATGTCTTAATAAATTATTTTTAACCGATAACAAGTTAAATTTAGACTTAATGATAATGATATAAATTGGGCTCAAAATATGCCAAAGTCTAACATCACCTAACCTTTTTTTTCCCTTTACCCCGCACCCCAATCCTAGGAAAATGCGATCAGTGCATAACAAAGAAAGCTTTAAAGCTATAAGCCAACAAATAACAGTACGTTTTTCTTAAGTTTTCTTAAGAATATAATTATTTTTCATTATTAATTTAATAATTTACCTCATGTTTTTTAATTGTAAGTCATTAAAAATGCATGGAATGATTGTTTTTCTTTTTATCATTTATAAACTTTTATAAATTCCTTATCGGGCACGACGGGAGCGCGCTTAGTTATTACATATTAGGCTCAATTTATAAACTTTTATAAATTAATAAAATATAATTTTGTATGTTAAAAATTCAGTTATGCTATTAAATTTTAGAAAATCTAATATCACGGTTAAATGTATGTAAGGGCAGTAAGGCACATATATATCATATATTTATCAATTGAATAAAAAATTATAAACGCTAAGTATTTGGATAAAAGGAAATATGTTGGAACAAAGGATTTTTTCTTACTTACCTAAATTTATGATAGCTAAACTGGATAATAAAGTAAATATACTTATCAATTAAAGTCACAATCAGTTATAACTTACATAATTAGATAGAACGAAATTATTATGAAAAATTAATATGAAAGCAAATTGAAGATTTTAAACAATTATAACAGGAAATTATTATAAAAAACATTTGTTTTTTAATTTTAGAATAATATTTAATTAATCCATTGGTGCAGTTGTGTATGACTTCAGTGCGTTCACATGAGTGAGAACGATTTATTTAACAAGAGAAATCGTATTCGATTTGTTGGGTATGACTCATAATGGGCCTTCAGCAGATATGCACAGGTCCCGCTTCCTGGTGAGCCTTATACGGATTGTCCAATCCGTATGAAGTCCATATTCTAACGAATTATTGAATCCATATCCTCCTCAGGGCCGTTTTACATAAGATAGACGACCACCACAACCAACCAAACCTCTTCAAAAGGGAAACACTCACCAGGTCGCCACAAGACGCAGAACACGACCACCACGAAAGCCAATGAATACCACGAAGGACCTCGACGTTGCGGTGTGGCGGAGATACAAAGCAATCCAATGAGGGTTGTGGAAGAAGCAAAACGATGCAGAAGAAGAAAACAAAATTGAAAGAAACTTAATATAAAACCTAATATTCAAAGGGCATTTTAGGAAATTCACTATTTATCAAATGGTGTATTAGAAAACATTATGGTGTAGGAAGCTTAACCTTACATTCATTCGGCAAAAGCACAAAAATAGGATTTTTTTTATAAAATATTTACGAAAATGGTGTTGTTTCAAAAAAATTTACACAAATTGGGCTGTAAACACGCCTATTTTAGGCGTGTTTAAACACGCCCATTTTAGGCGTGTTTGAGCCTATATATGCCAAAAAAATTACTTTTTACCCCATGGTTACTATTTCACCTTCTCTCTAAAAGTTTTTTAACCTTCTCTCTAGAGTTTGTGAGTGAATTATTTCTGTAACGAAGCTCTGGCAACAAGTAAGTAAATTTAATAATTTTGCATATTATTTAATTTTTTATATTATTAAATTAAAAAATTGTTAGGACCATATGAAATTGTTAGTGACGTAGGTAATTTTTATAAGTGAATATTTTATGTTCATAGAAAATTGTTAGGATTTATGATTTAGGGTTTATGGTTTAGATTGTTTGGTTTAGGGTTTATGATTTCCTGTTTAGGGTTTAGGGTGTGTGGTGTAGGGTTTATGGTGTTTAGGGTTTAAGGTCTTTGGTTTAGGGTTTATGTTTAGTGTTGTGGGTGTTAGGGTGTTTGGTTTAGGGTTTAGTGTTTAGGGTCTAAATAAAAGACAATTTTTTTTTTATCTCTTTAAGTCTTCAAAGTAAAGTTGAGGGAATAAAAATAGCATTTTATAATTTGTGAGACTAAATAATAATAATATTTTAATTGGGAAATCAAAATAAAAACCTCAAATTTAGTGTATGTTTGAATTTACTATGATAAAATTTGATTTTGAATGAATTTGATTATTGTCAAATTGATTTTGGTAAAAATAAAAGTTATTCCTACTTGTTTAATTAAGATTGATCAAGTAATCAAGATTGATTAAGAAATAACAATACTAAGAAAAGAAATATGATATTCTTTCTTTTCATTAATGGTTAGTTTGGTGGAAGAGATCAAATTAATATTGAAGAAGAGATTTTTACAAAATAACATGAGTTTTATATATTTCTTCTTTTATTTTAATTCATATATTTCTACTTTTATTTTATCTTTTACAACAACCAATTTTTGGTTAAGAGGAATCACACACTTCTTATACTTTATTGTAATTTAATTTTTTTTTATTTCCATTATTTAAATCAAATACAACAAGATAATAAGGTTTGGTAGAAAACACAAGAGGATATATGTTGTAGTGTTTTGGGTGTTTGGTTTGTGGTCTAGGGTGTTAGGGTGTTTGGTTTAGGATATAGGCTTTAGGATTGTTAGCGACGTACATTAAGTTTAATTTATTTGATAGGATATTTTTTTTTAATGTCCTGTAAATCGAAGATATTATTTTTTTTAATTTAAATTTTCATTTATTTATATTAACATAGTCATTAGATGACTGATTTATCTTCGACTGATTTTTTGAGCTTTGGATCAGATCATAAGGGTGAGCCTAGGGATCCGACAACCCATGTAATCCCTACCCCGTATAAGTGGGACATTTTACGGAGGCGTACTCAACGCACCCACGTTCCACAGGCTCTGTGGAGCGAGGAGACACCTTGAGTCTTGAAGACTCGACATGGTAAAGTCACGGGAGGGGCCACATCACGATGATATACCTGTCATCGTTGCTGATATGTTAGGACAGACTGACTTTCTACATGTCGTACGCATGCAACATATCCAGGTATGCAAGTGGGAATTAATTCAATAGTTTTTTTTAATAATTGTACATATGAATTTTAGGATTGCCCACCGATGACAATGTCATGATAGAAGCCACGTTAGACGAATGGTCGACCGTCATTGAGGATGTTTTTGGTCATGAACCTCAGCCAGACGCCGAGCTTAGAGGTGGATATTTCCATCTGTCTTTCTTTGATAGACATTTTGCGCATTGGGGTGAGGTACTTCCGGATGTGGACACCGTGATGCGATTTACGAAGGCGCACATTGTGTGCCTTCTTGGAGCATGGTTGCTAAGCGATAGATCTGGGGGGAAATGGTCACCGCGTGTTACGTCGCATTGCTTGCAGGGGACTTCAAGGACATTGGTAGATAAAGTTGGGGCTCTGCGATCCTTCCACATTTGTTTAGACAAATGTGCGAGTGTACAGATTCACGAAGAAGTGACATTGGTGGGTGTCACATGCTTCTTCAGGTATGGGCGTGGCTGAGATTCCCACCCATTGCTCCAGCTATTCCATAGCCTACTCAACCGGAGTGGCATTACGGACATTAGTATGTGTCAGTAATTATTTTTTTTTTTACAATTCTTGGAATTCAGTCTTATTCTAATGTCAGTTATTTTGAAATTAGGTTTAATGCTTTAGGCCAGTTTCGAGCGCACGAACTTCTATGGTATAGGCTGACATTGGATTCCCTCAGTTGGGATGAGGTACTTTTAGTTATTTTGTAAGTGTTTTGGTGACTGTTCATTGACTAGTGTGCATTTGTGGTCGCTGTCATTACATAATTATTTCTTTATTTGGTTTGTGCAAGTTGTTTGGCAACCATATGGAGAGTACGACTTTCTAAGTGCATCTGAGCAACAACGACTATTGTGGATGACAACTTCTCCTATTATATGCTTCCACACAGTTGAGTATTTGCAGCCGGATAGATGCATGCGGCAATTTGGGAGGTATCAGTCAATCCCACGTACTACATGGAAGCTAAAGGATGTGCATGACCTTTCCTTGCGCGGTAAATGAGAAGAAAACTGGGTCCGTAAGCTGAAATCGTTTATTAGGCACTGGGAGGCTAGGGACCAACACATTGATCTGCCCCCTCTGCTGCAGGGGTTCATGTCACCGAATCATGAGTACATGGTTTGGTACAGGGAAAATGGGAAGCGGTACATCTCCAATAGCTGCCAAGACTGGACGTGGTGTAAGTTTTGCTCACATTATAATTTGTCTATTTATATTCATTATGATAGAGAACATGGTTCACACTAATGTTTATGTATTTTAATTTACAGATTGATGGGCTAGAGATGTGGTACTTCGCGACTGGTCATGAGCAGTGGTCGGGCTACATCGTTGATTGGGTGCATGAGGAGATTGGCCGCATAATTGGTATCTTCAGAGAGACTTGTTGCCTGGAGGAGGCAGAGCCACATGCACCCCAATCCCAGCTTCAGGAGGAGCCACAAGTATCTGTTGACATTGGCCGTCGTAGACAGAAGGGACATCATGGGCTAGAGCGTCGACGGAAACAGATGCACCATGTGCCTGAGTCAATTGCTGCTCCTAGGCCTCACACTCAGGGTTGGTTTAGGCCTCCATTTATAGGATCAACATACGACAGCCAGCCTTTGTATTATGAGGCTAGTCAGCAAGGGGACATAGGGTCCGAGGGATTTGGTACGCAAAGTCATATGCCTCCACCGCTTGACTCCCAGACCCAACCTATATACTACGCTACTGCAATGGCTATGGCATCAGCGGACGTTGGGAGCATTAGTGACGTAACTCCTGCGGATTAGACTGGTGCCAATATTGACGACATGCTCTCCCAGCTTGATTATTCTCTAGCAGGTTGTGCGGGTTAGCCATCAAATGTACCATATGCCACCCTAGCTGCTGACCATCCCCGGCGGTCATCTCCAGAGCAGGCCGCTCCATGTCCACCTCCCTATGTGAACCCTTCTCAGGCAAGCCTTTCTCCGGCAGGCCCTTCTGAGCCACAACGTAGATGGAGGCTACCTGATCATCAGGTGCGTCATTATGAGTGGCCACAGAGTCTTAGCTTTTGCACCATTTGTGTTTTTTTTTGGATTGTAATGGACTTTATTTCTTAAGTTACATTAGTTTCGAACAATTTTTATAACAATTATTTTTTATTTTGGTTATTTTAATTTTTATTATAGTTAATAAAACGAAAATAATGAAACGGACAATTAAAATAACAATAACAATTAAAAATAACCAAACTTAATAAACATTACTTAATAAAATGAAAATGACAATAAAAATTGAAATGCGAAAATAACCAAACTAATCATGGTTTGTTAAAAATAGCTAAAATCTATATTGGACAAAAACGTTTCTAGTAGTTGGATTCTGCTAACATCTTTAGCATGTCTTCATCGCTTATCAACTCTTATATGTGATATTCAATTGTGTAATATGAATATTTTGCAGGGGCTGGCTGTCGAAAAAATAATTTTCTTACCACCTGTGAGTTGTAAATTCCATAAAGGGGAACCCCAACAGGCACAACTTGCTTGATGACATCCTTTAGTGTTTCAATGTTGCATCCTGAAAGAATTTTAAATCTTATTGGATTTGTTCCAATAAAGGAGTAACCCACAAAATTGGCTTGTCGTGGTATGTTCCACTTGCTGATGTAATATAGCATTGCATCATGTGTAGGGACGATGGGGGATCGAAGTAGGTTGAGTATATCATCGGGTGTTTTATTGATGGTACATAATATTTCTATAGGGCCAACAGTCGACATTTTCTCATTGCACATTAACATTGCGCAAACATTATCATCATTTGTGAGTTTCAGAGAATGAAAAAAATATTGCTGATCTGCATGCAGGGATGACTGTCGGTAGTAGATTTCATCAACAAATTGGTCATTGCTTAGCAGAAGGTGTTATGCATCCTACTCTTGAGTGTTCTTTTAAAGAACACTCATTTGGAACTCGCATTGGTATTGGAGTAGGACATTGAAAAGAAATACTAGTTCGGGCGTCTTTCATTGATCCATTTGGAAAAATGAATGCTAATTTGGAGTTAACAATGGTTTGAGAGCTTGTTTCTCCTAAGAATGACATAGTATTGCGATCAAATTTCGTTTGCGGCGGTGTGTTGTGTGGGAGTGTGTGGCTTATAAAGGAGTAAATGACGTCCAAATTTAGGCGTGACACTCATACCTAAATTGGCCGAGACTGAACACGCCCAATTTAATTGGACGTGTTCAATAACGTCCTATTTAATTGGGCGTGTTTAGTCACGTCCTATTTGGGCGTGTTTAGTCACGTCCTATTTATAATAGCGTGTTTAGTCACGCCCTATTTGGGCGGGTTTAGTCACACACTATTTATTTGGACGTGTTCAGTCACGTCCTATTTAATTGAGCATGTTCAGTCACATCCTATTTGGCGCGGGTTTAGTCACGCCCTATTTAATTGGGCGTGTTCAGTCATGCCCTATTTGGACTGGTTTAGTCACGCCTTATTTAATTGGGTGTGTTCAGTCACGTCCTATTTAATTAGGCGTGTTCAGTCACACCTTATTTAATTGGGTGTGCTCAGTCACTCCCTATTTGGACTCATTCACTCCCCATAAGCGTAGATACTTTCATTTTATTTATGAGTCCCATTTTCGTCCACTTAATTTCTTATTTAGTTTTCCATTTTCAAAACGTGATCGTCGTATGTGTAACCACATGCAAAACATGATGTGTAATATCACCTCTTTCAACCAAATACAAGGGTAATACAACATATTTATAAATGAAATACATTAACATAACATTAATTAAACAAACATAGTTACAAAATCATGAAGTACCACCACGAGTAGGACAACCTCTTCGATTATTTGCTTGCAAATGCCGCATTTAACGCGTCTCTGAGTTGTTTCGACTTCGTCCATCTCGTTACGTATTCTGGTGGACCTTGGACGACCCTTTGCACGCAAGATTGACCTGTCAGGTATGACAACTGGATCTTCACTCAGTGGAATAACACGTTCATTACCAATTGGTTGCCATGACAATGAGTACACCTACACCAAATTACTTACCAGGAAGACATCATCCACATACTGATAAGGATTCTGGCGAACATGTAAAGCAGTAGCTGCGGCGTGACTTCATGGGTATTTGGAGGCCTTAAACTTGCCATACTGACAAAAACGCTCTGCAAGGTTTACTGAATATGACCTATCCCAGCCCTCGTCCACCTCAAATAATGTTTTATCAAGGTTATATGTGCGTACATTGTGGCCTGTAGCAAGGTACTGATTATGTCTCAAAGCATTAACCACATTTTTACAATGTTGTTGTGAATGATCAAGTTGCGAAGCAGCCGCCTGACCCCTGCATACAAAATAATGAACTAATCGGGTGTACGTGTGCTTCACAAGAGTAGTGATAGGCATGTTCCTTGCTCTCTTGAACACCCTGTTCACTGATTCAGACAAGTTTGTTGTCATATGCTCATATCTTCTCCCATCAACATCATATGCACGTGTCCACTTTGCCTTAGGGATGTTGTCAATCCATTTTGCAACCTCAGAACTGGTATCACGAAATCGTGCAAACGATAGTCAAAATCAACCATAGAGGAAGTATAATATGTAGAATAATAATACCACTAACACTATTTGGGTTATAGATTTGTCTCAACTTAATATATTACAAATAGTTGTTAACATACCTAAAGTCATGAGAGTCTTATTCAATCTTGCATTCTTGAACCTTTGATTAAAATTACTGGTAATATGACGAAGGCAAAACACGTGATGCGTATAAGGTGGTTGTCAACTAACATGATTCTTCACAACAAATATTATGTTGCGGTGCCGATCTGAAATAAGACCTATATTTTGCATTTGGGTAACGTGGAAGCGAATGTTAGCAAGGAAGTATTCCCAGGCTTCCAATGTCTCCCCCTCAACAATGGCAAATGCCAGTGACAGACATTCATTATTTTCATCCTGACTCGTGGCCATCAACAATTTTCCTTTATACTTGCCATATAAATGAGTCTCATCAATTTGAATGATGGGTTTGCAAAATTTAAAAGCCTCGCAACACTGTCTAAAAGTCCAAAAAATGCGATGAAACATACGCTTTGCCCATATTAGTCGATTTGCCACAAAATAAGCATTTGTTTGAATATCAAAAAAAGAACCTGGTGAAAAACGAAGCATGTAGTTGCACCACTTGGGAAAAAATGAATAAGATTCTTCCCAATCCCCATAAATCATTGTCATTGCTTTCTGCTTCGCATACCGGACCTTTCGATATGAAACTTTAAATCCATACGTATTGTTGATCCTCTCCTGAACCAATGCAATTGACACAGACAGTTCCTCCTTAATCATTCCTAACAATAAAATTGTAAAATTGACATTAACAATATACCTTAAAAAAACAATATTTTTCATTTAGAGCAAATTTAATAAAAACATACCTACTGTAAGTGAAGCAATAACATTAACATCAAGCTATCTGTGATCCTGTGTAATATGGTCATTCAGACAATTGTGTTTTCCACCCCATTTTGAAACAAGTCACTTCTTACCGTACGTTGGTTTAATTACCCTAACTCTCCAAGGGCAACCCTCGTTATGAGCAACACACCTCATGCTAAACTTGTTAGCCTTGCTCTCAACCACAAATGCTTCTTGATGCTCCCTCATGAGGTTTCGCTTAATTGTAATTTGTGCGTACTTTTTGGATGCAAATTCCTATTTAACAAACAAATCATCCCCTAATTGACATAGACCTTGCACTGAACCCGAACCCGAAGCAGAACCAGTAAAAGATTCTTCTTCGCTTAGATGATTCCAATTAATATTTGTGTAATGTGGAATTCCATCCCAAAAAGGAATGACCTCAGCGCCTAAACATATGAAGCAAATAAAATACTATAACATACAAATATACATATGACTACATTTCAGTCATCTAACATACCTTCTTCAAGTTGGGTACATTCAACGTCTGCATGATGACGGATTTGAGACGACCCCACATCACTATCTTGTTGGAATTCAATTGCATGCACACCATCATCCTCATCATTATTCGACGCACTAGCATCCTCCTCAAGAAGACGATCTTCCATTGCGATATTTTCATCATTGTCATCCTCTTTATCGTCATCCATAACCCAAGTTGGGTCATGTTCACCTTCCTCAGACACGTTTACACCTGGAGCAGCATATGACTATGCATCATGTGCAACTGACCTAATGGGTAAAACAACATCCTCTGCTGCGGTAAAATCCATGTACAACTCTAAAAAATCTTTCCTTGGTTGGTTGAAAAATTCTTCCATTATCATTTCTATGTCTTCATCATCTAGTATTTGAAACCCCATATATTGTTCATGTTGTCATAATCTTGCCGTCAGCAAAGTGGTACATTGGTTGTCTTTCAGAACTAATTTATGGCGTATCTTCTCATGCAATTCACCCACTATTGAGTTTCGATTGATACATGTCGGCCTTTTCTCCCCTTCAAAAATAACACCCCGCCGCCCTTCCACTTTCCTTCCATTGAAAAATAACACAACACGAGCACACTCACTACTTGAACTCATTTCTTCCGTAAATTAAAACAAACTTTAAATATCAATAAACAATACAATAGTACGAGATTTAGAAGATAAGCTGCGAAGAAATGGTTCAAGAGAGACGGTTTAAATAGAAATGAGCCACCCAAACACGCCTAAATTAAAATAAGCATGTTTAAACACGCCCAATTTAAGCGTGTTTGATAGTCCCATTTGCGTAAATATTTTTGAAACAACACCATTTTCGTAAAAGCACATCATTATATCTCTATCATCACTCATCATTGCCAATTTTAGTTATTGAGAATTTGAGATGAATGCAGTGGTTACTCAGATGAAATGCCAATTTTGGTTGTAGAACAATGCTGACAGCCTCGAAGTTTTATCCTTACCAATAGCATTTTTATCTTTAAGCTTTTAGGCAGTTTATACCATTGTATGGAGAATCGCCTTTGTTGTTGGGGTCATCACTACTACCCATGTTACAGCCCAACACACACTACAAAGAGAGAGTGAGAGTGTGTGTGTGAGAGAGAGAGAGCAAGAATTTGAGTGGCTCAGGTTTGAATGGTGGCTGGCTGAGCTAATGTTGTGTTTTGCTTGCTGTTTGGTGGCACTAAGGACATGAACACTCCCTTCATCTAATATTCCATGTCTAGATTGTCATGTTCAATCAGAATACACCAATTGAAATGGAGTTGGGAACTCTCCACAACAATAAACAGGGCTGTAGATTTTTGTTTTTTGTTTTAATTTGGGAAAGAATAATGCAGCAAGAAGTTTTCTCAGAGGAATTTTGTGGTTTTAGTGTATTAATCTAACAAGATGTTAATCAGATTACCTGTTATATGTAGTACAATGTACAACTGATTGAATTCCATCAAGTCGTTGCATTCATAGGTAATTTTGCACAGACAATAAATTATAATTTTATATTTTCTTCCTTTTTCTTTTCTTGCAAGTGGATGCAATGAAATGTTCTTCACTTTGGTGAGTAAAAATTAGAATACTTTTACTTATGAAATTCTTCCTATCTGATTTCTCTAAGTATATTAAGGGATTTTAAAACCTTATCTCTTAGGGTCAGTTCTTATCTAGTACTAACAGTCTAACACTATGTAATGTATACTTTATCATGTACTGATGTCCAGTTTGTGGTGCTTGAGCTTCATAATTCAATGCATGCTAAAAAACATGAGATCTAGACACAAAAGAGTTCAAGTAATTTGTCATTTGAATGGGTATATGGAAACAATGACTGCAGCTGCATTATCTTGTGTTGATCATTGCAGTGATTTTGTTTTTGATCCTGTTAAATGGCCACGGGTGCAAATGGAGGAGGACTTCCTAAAGCTTTCACAAACATTCAATGCAATAAGATCTGTTGTAAGGGTGCCAGCTCTGGATCCTAAATATAAGATAGCGGTTCTGGCATCAAAACAGGTGTGCATTATCACTCTTGTTATCTCTTTTTTTTAAAGAATTCTTTAAATGGGTGAGCATAAATATTTATCAAAGGTTTTCTGTGTCTTTTTTTTTTTTTTTTGCGACAGGACCACTGCCTGGTTGATTTATTACATGGATGGCAGGATGGAAGACTTCCAGTAGATATCACTTGTGTAATTAGGTGAAATTCAGTGATTACACGCCACTAAATTGATTTATATGTCTCATATATTTATTTATTTCTTAATTGTTTTCTATGATGCATTCTCCAGTAACCATCATAGAGGTTCAAACACCCATGTGATTCGTTTTCTTGAAAGGCATGGCATTTCTTATCATTATTTATGCACAACTAAAGAAAATAAAAGAGAAGGGGAGATATTGCAGTTGGTTCAGAATACTGATTTTTTAGTACTTGCGAGGTATATGCAGGTAAATAACTATATAGATCCATGCTCTCAGTGTATTTATTATATTTATAATATTTTGGTAATTGGACTTATTCTTGAAATTTGGGTGCTTATGGGATGAACTGGCTCTTCTCTGCCTCTGCAAGTTATGAAAATATGAGAGTAGTTTATATCTTCTATTGTATATCTATGTTAATATTTGATAGAATTGAACTATTAATACTTACAGCATTGATTTATATGCAAAGATACTATCTGGAAATTTTTTAAGGAGCTACGGGAACGATATAATTAACATTCACCATGGTCTGTTGCCATCATTCAAGGGAGGTAATCCATCCAAACAGGTAGGTGTTCCGGCACCATCACAGGTTAAACTGTTGCCACGTTTAACCATTTGTTGTGTGCTCTTTCTGATTCCTTCATTTGTATGCATGTTTAATATGCTAGATTACTTTGGCAGGCCTTTGAAGCAGGTGCTAAATTAATTGGTGCAACAGGTCACTATGTGACTGAAGAACTTGACGCAGGACCTATAATTGAACAAATGGTGAACATAAAATCTTTCATACTTGTTTTGCTGTTGCTCTCATTACATTGCTTCCTTTGTCATAATATTTTAATGATAATATTGATCTGAATTGATTATAGGTGGTAATAGACATTAGCATATTTAATGCCATTTATTTATGGTGTTTTCTTTACTTTTTTAATTTCACTTTCTGCGTCTGCCTTCTGAAGTTCTGATCCATCATCCAAGAAACCCAAGTCTGGTTGCAACCACCTAGAGTTAGACGAGACACTAAGAATGAACAAAATGTAGGTGCAATTAACACATGTGCCACTAATATAGGGTGAACAAATTGAAAGGCTAACTTCAGTTTAGCAAACTCTTGCTAGATATATTTTGAGTGTATTTCCTTGTGGATGTGCTTACTCAACATTTTTTTGTTTTCTTGTTCTAAAATAAAAATTAAAAACTAGAGCACCCACACTTCTGTGAAGGTTCCAATTTGCGAGTAGAGATTCCAATTCCAATGCAATGGAAGAGAAACCCAAGACAACTGATGGTGGGAAAATATTGCATCAAAGGTTGACATCTGTCCAAATAGGCAAATCCTGAATAATTTTTATATTAGTATAGTTGTTATAATAGTATTATAATACTCTAGATTACATTTTCTGCGTTAAGATTCAATAGCACCTCCCCCATTGACAAAATAGAGATTGACACTCTTGCAGAAGAATCTCTTCAGAATGAATTTCTTTTGGTTTCTGTTTCAGTTACAAGCAGACCAAGTTTCCCAGACATTTGAGTCATATATACTTATACTTTTCAGTTTTCACCGTAACTATTTTACTGTGTCTTTTGCTAGATTGTAAATTAAGCATCCTTAAATTGCGCATGTGCAGATGCACTGTATAACATTTACATAATGGACAGCCTCAAGTATGGGTGATATTACTTATCTGCCGGTAAAATGGTTTAATCTCATTTGCAGGTTGAGAGAGTTTCTCACAGAGATAACTTGCAGAGCTTTGTGCAGAAATCAGAAAACCTAGAGAAACAGTGCCTTTCCAAGGCTATCCGATCTTACTGTGAACTTCGGGTGTTACCTTATGAAGAAAAGAGGACTGTTGTATTTTGAGGGAAACAGCAAATAACCAAAATACAGTGCACCAAAATGGTGTGCATCTACATTCATATTCAAATAATATCCCACTTCAGTTGTAAAATATGAGCATAAGGAAGATTGAGTTGATTCTTTGGGTCCTTGTAACATCGCTAATTGCCTAGTTCAGTGAAATGAATTCAGCAACTTTCTGAGCTTCATTACCTAATTGATTGTCACTTGTAAAAAGATTGATATACATTTTAATCAACCTTTATCAAAATTACAACGGTTGATGTTTTAGTTAATAACTAATTCTTCAGTTTTCAAATTCCTTAATATGTATCAGGGTAACGAAAAAATGAAGTAAATAACCATCAATCCTTCCTTGTGTATCTTAGTGGTAAAGCCATCATAATGTACATGCGTTTGACAAAATTCTGTTCTACTCTTCTAAACACATACATATACATAACACAATTTCACACTTACATAATAATGTACTGTCTTAAAAGAAATTATTTTACAACTTTGATTTCTTCTATTTTTTTGAAATGTCATTCCGATCCTTTTTCTTTTTCTTTACAACTCCACATACGTTGAAACCTTAAGTGACTTCATACACTCCTTTTTTATTTCAAAAAACAAAGTATTCCTCAACACTTCTTAAAATTTCTCTAAACAGTGATACAATGCAATTCAAACCAGTCACGTGTCGCTGTTAATACTTAAAAGATCTAGAGAACGCTCTGTTGCTTCAATAGAGTTAACTCGACGAAGTAGACACCCTATTCCATCAACCCATTTTTGTTTGTGGAGTTTACTATCACACTTAAACTCTAGAAGACCTTGTGCAGTTTTGAGGCCAAAGTAGAACTCTTCTGACGTTTTCCTTTCTTTTCTGTATGGCCATGCTCCATCTTTGTCACAAATTCCATAAACCACACCTAGTATAATAATATATACAATGAAAATTAGACTACCTAACTTCAAAAACATAGAGGCAAGTGGAGGAAATATAGAAATTTTTTTATGTCTAAATCAAGAAAAAAAATAAAGGAATTTAATAATGCCAACAGATGCATGGATAAAGGAGGTGGGTATGCGGTTGTAAGAGTTTTTTAATTTGAAAAATGCTTACATTTATTCTTTTTGGAGAAGGCTCCTCCAACGTGCTTGCTCTTGATCTTGATTTTGACCTGAACAAAAAGGGAATTGATTAAAAATCCCTTCCTTGTGGAAACCATCATCACATGAATATTTGCTTAAGCCTGGGTTTAATTTAGTATACCTGACACTTCTTGTTGATGTAAACAGAAACATGCTTCCATCGTAATACACCTGAAAAGGTGAAGCAAAGAAGCCTTAAAAATAGTGATAAGCAAATTCCTATTTTTTATGTACTTTTGTCTCTTTAAAATTAGAACTTGACTATAATGGAGAGTGTCTTTGTTGTTATTACCTTTTCTTGTGAGCTGCCACAAATCTCCCACATATGGAGGATGATGTTCACAACTCTGACCTTCAAAAGCAGAAAACCAATGAGATTGTGGTAGTTGTACCCTATCATAGGGACTTATAGATGCATTCCTCTTTGCTTCGTTTGGCAATCTTGCTCTTAGAGCTGCTTCTCCTCTCAAAGCTGATTTTGCATAGTATGGAAAAAAAATCTTGTCATGAATGATCAACAGTTCTTGTCCTATAACAAGTCTTATAAACACTTCCCAGGATTGGTAAGAATAAAGATGTACAACCCAATTTTGGGGCGAATACATAATGATTCAGACGTAAACATTTTCATACATTCAAGAATTCAAAAATCAGAACTGTTAGATAAAGATTGGAGGACTCGTTTTTATATCTTAATAAATTAAAGAGAGATATATAAGAGAGGAGCGGGAGGAACACACTCTTTAACACATTCTTTTAAACACTCTCATTTATTGGTTAAATTTTATTGGAAACCACAAAATCGGGATAGAGTTGGAGCATTTTTAGTGATAGATCTCAAATTGGGATCTTAGACCACTTTTTAGTGGATCCTATAGCATCACAGGATTGAAGATCTTTCTAATTTTTTTTAATGGTAGATCTCATTTTGAGATCTTAGGAAAAGAGAAAGAGGGAAAAAATTTATTTCTTTTGGAACAATGTGCAGATCTTGAAGAATCTTCTACAATAATCCATTATCCATGTTAGAGATCTCTTCACCTCCTTTATTGGGAGATCTAACGAAGATCAGATCTTAAGTTTAAGATCTTTGCTCAAGATCTAGCACTAAAGATGCTTTTAAATAGGATGAGACCCACAAAAATTTGTAATTTTCAATAATTTTAACCAATACGAGAGAGAAGAGTATGTTTTTAACATTTCTTTATATAAAATAGAGTGAAAAAAGGAAAACGAAATAGAAGAGAAAGTAGATGTATGAATATGATTATTATCCAATTTCTAATGCTTTCTTTTCTCGGGACAAATCATTGTTTTCCTACTAGAAACTTTCATAAGGCTGGCAAAAAAGAGAGAAAAAAGAACTTTCTTTTCTTTTCAAAATAAGCTTAAACCGAATACGAATTAAGCAAATACCTGTTGCAGCTGCAGCTGTAAGAGTCATTAGATCACCAGGGGTTTGAATATCAACCGCAGACTTCATAGTAGAAGCCACATGGTCATGATCAGCTCCAGCTAGTTCAGCCATTTCAATGCAATGTGATGCCAAGAGTTGTGTGGCTGAAGCCACAGCAAGTTTCAACTTCGTTTGAGAGCCACTAGAGTTCTCTGCTGCAGCAACAGCAGCCAAGGCCGAAGCTAGCCCTGCAATGGACACAGCAGAATGCACACGCGCATTCTCTAAGCGTGCCTGATCTTTCTTCTTTACAGTAATGTTAGTATTCCCATGATGCCTCTGATGAAACCATTTTCCAATAGTACCCATCTTTCTACTATAAGGAGAAGGTATGATCTTACTTGTCTGGAAAAGAAAGAGTGAAAAACTTAGAGCTTATAGAGAATTGGCCTAATACAATACATTTTCATACACTTTAAAGTGTATGAACTAATTATTTTTTTGGCTTGGCCCTACAAATATCCTTCAAAGGATTGAAGAAGGATTAATATGAATGATAAAATTCTCTCTCGGAGTATTTAAGCTGAACAACCTCATATTAGTTGTTTCACACACTCTGTAGTGTGTGGACTTGTAATAAAATATTATAGGTAATTTTGTAAACATTTTTTTTATTAATCAATTATCATTCAGAGTTTTGGCAGATGATGAGATCATGGAATTCAATTAACAATTAATGCAAATGAGCATAACATCATCATGAAAGGGTATGACTTACTACTAATTGAGGTGCCAAAATAGCTTCTGGAAAGGTGGCTTGATTCTTGTCATTGAAGGTATGCTTTTGTTTTACCAAAATAGCCTTTGAAATTTCTGCAGCAGAGAGACTCCAAGACCTGGATAAGAACTCCATAGGCTCATGTGGGGTAGGTGGCTGAGGTATGGCAGATAACGATGTAACCAATTTGAGTTCATCATTTTCTTGCACATCCTCTAATTCCAATCCATGCCATGAACCAATTTTGCGAGGTGGAAAATAACCACCATCCATTTTGGTTTGTACTTTCTAACACTCACTTGTGGTAATACTGAATGTTCAACTCAAAGAACTTGGAATCCTTATATATAGGCAGATAAGTTTTTTTATTTATTTATGGGAATCGAAGAAAGTGTCAGAAAGTTTACAACAACTCACACATCCTACTCAATCAAGTGAGTTAGACCTTCTTCACATATAGCTAGATAAGTTGATAACTAAAGCACAATAAAGAAGGTTAATTTGGACTTGTGATTGATACACACTATTTGGGGTGGTTCACGGGAGCCGAAAAAGGTAAAGGCAAAAAAAAGTTTGGTGTGATTTCAAAGTACCGGCTGAGAAGTTGCTTATGGAAACGAGTATTATTCGCAACAGATAAGTACTAGTACTTCCAATATCCTTGGCAAACCGTGCCTTATGTTCCAACTTCGTCACTGAATTGAACAACCAAGAAAAGAAATGGCACATAAAAAAAGACCACAACAGCAAAACATCTTATTAGCAAACTTCAAACTTTGGAAGGCACATAAAAGACCACAAGCTTCAAAAGGCTGAATCCTGAATATATATAATAATCCGAATTCTCAAAGTACTATTTTTTTTAATATAAAACAAGAGCTACTACTACCTGCTCAACAGAAGCTTTTGACCAAGCTTTTGCGACCAACTTGAGTATGAAATAAAGGTGAGAGCTTAGAAGCAACGAGGCAGAATAGATTGCATGAACACTAATCTAAGTCTTGTGCTTTGGACCACCGTGAATTCAGGTTGAAGAATTGGAGACAAGACAACCCGGTGTTCACGAAGCTCAAAAAACAAAGTATATTAAATTAAATTTAATAAGACAAAATCCTGAAGAACCGGGCAAGGGTTCATAGGACTCATACAAAACCCATTGCTGTCGATGAGAGACACATTTTGGTTGATATTATTATTTAAAAATCATGGGAGAAGGAATATAAAGATGTGTCATCAAGTAGTTTATGTGAATGAGAGTAGGTACTCAAGGTTGTTGGAAATAGGAATAAAGTGCGTGAAATGCAGGAGCAGGGTCTATGAATGAATATGATCACATTCGCATAATTAACATTGCATGGACCTTAGACTAGACGGCGGTGGGTGGGGGCGGTTTGTATACATATTACTAATTTACAGCTCCTCGTGACAGTAACCTCTGCAATTCAGGAGCCTAGCTAGTCCATAGGGCATACATTACTCGGCAGATACAAATATTTTTAAGGCCAAATATTTGGTCTTTCTTTTTTATTCATTATCTTTTAAAAAATTCAATTTGATTCTCTGTCTTTTAAAAAAATTATTTTGATCTTTTATATTTTTAAAAAATATCAAAATAATTCTTTTATCAATATAAATTTAATATCGTTAATGAAATTAAGACAAATTTAATATCGTTAATGAAATTAAGATAATGATGATTAAAAATCGTCACAAAATATAATTTTTTCTTCTTTATCTTTCTCCTCTTCTTCTCCCTTCCTCCTCTCTCATATTTCGCCATCTTCATCTCCAACTCAACAACATACAACAAAAATTTTCAACTCCAAAATACTAATCACACCCACAATCCAAAACACAAGAATGAATGGTATAAAAATGATGAAAAACTAACTCAAAACAAAATCTCCAATTTCCTAAATTAGGGTTCAATCTAATTCCCGACCTCCTCCTCTGCCATGGTCACCACATCGTCTACGAGATCCAATTCTTGTTGCACCACTGCATCCTTGCACTCCCCAACATTTGCAAGGAGCTCCTCAAGTGCGTGACCTCACATTCGAGTTCGTCGTCACGACAACCTTCGCAACACGACAGTGATTGCAAGCACACATGCAACAAAGCTCTACGATTTTGTTTGTACAAATCTACCTTGCCTCCCCAACCAAAGCCACTCATCGACATGGCTGTCGATACAGTTGTGTCATCACTCTAGATCTGAACTTATTACAATGAGTGTGTTTCAACTGTGTCAACGAACCACCACCAAGCCAAGTTACACAACTTGTGAGATCTAATTGTGTTGTTGAAAGGCATGGATGGGTGGGGGATGGTTGGGAATGTGGGGAAGATAGTTTTTTTTTCTTTCAAATTTGTAAATGTTTGATAGTGGTGGCTAAAAATCGTTACTATCTTAGTTTTTTAGCAATGTTTAGTGTGCACTACGGAAGAACCATTTTGATCCTTTTTTAAAACATTAAGGATTAAAATGAATAAAAAAAATCAAGATAAAGGACCAAATAGGTCATTTGACCTATTTTAATAAGGGTTTATGACCATTTTGGTCTCTAAATGTGTAAATCAATGATAATTTAATCCTTAAAAGAATGAAAATCTGATTTATTCATTGAATGTGTAAAAACCACATAACGTTGTTCTAACATGAAGTTTGAGACTATTTTATCTAAGTTGTAATATTCAATAATCAATTTTGACATTAAGTTATATTTTCTTAATATCAATGTGACATTAAGTTATATTAAAGGAATAAAATCATGAATGTCTATTGTTTTAAACAAAGAGACAAGTGATTATGCGAAATAAAAAAAGAAAACATGTCAATTTGCAAAAAAAAGAAAAAAGAAAGAAAGTCTCATGAAATCTCAAGGATTTGGATGTGATTGTTTATTTAATATGTATTTTCTACTAAAAAGTCTCATAAAATTTATTAAAATTTATCCTAAAAAAGAATCCATCGAAAATTATATACTTTTGAGTACCAAAAGATTTTTTTAGTTGTAAAAAATCTTAATTGAATACCAACAAATTTTATTAAATTCTTTTAAAAATCCTAATAATCTTGATTAAATACCATAAAACTTATTTCTATTATTTAAAAATCTTAATTTTATTTCTATTATTTAAAAATCTTAATTGAATACTTCAAGATATTTTTGCAAAAATATCTTTTAAAATCTTTTGAAATACTAATTAAACACATCGCTTAGTTGTAATACCAAATTATCATTATGACATAATTGTACACTTTCAAAAACT
>PYAF01004847.1:1200826-1230505 GCA_007407185.1 Glycine tomentella | reverse complement strand
AATATTAATATGTTCACATACAAGCCCAATAGGTTATTGTATGGTTATATGGGTCCATATGGGCTGGAGCCCAATAGCATACTATATTACTAGGGTTTTCCCTAAGCTGGAGGTAACACTGTTGAGCATTCCAAATTCTGATGTCTCTTGGTGTAATACTTCAAGCACCCTTCTCTCTCAAACCTCTTTACCTCCAACATTATCTTCAATTGTATTTCTTGTGGTAACTTCTTGGTTAAGATACAATTAAGGTTGATCAATTATGCTTCAATTCAATGATAGGGTTTATAATTTAAAACTATAAAAAACACACAACCTGTATTTATTGCATGAGTTTCTTTCATGCATAAATAATCAAGATGTTAGCATGCTTTCCATCTAAACCTAAACCATTTATGATAGGGAGAAGCATTTGTTCCTGAGAGTGTTGTGCGATTTGGTACATGAGAGGCAGGGCGAGATGGTGTTCAGACTTTGAAAGCTGAGGATCACAGGATAAAGTAGGCAGCTTCTCTGTTAAATATTTAATCAGTTAACTAAGCTTTGAGATGGTGAAATGAAATTAAGTGGCTCTTGTTATCATGAAAAATCTTTTGTGATTTGGATTTTCATTTTGTTCTTTTGGCCTATACAGATAATATGGGTTACACCATGGGTCTAACTATCTGGAACACCTTAACTTCTTGTCTGCAATGAGAGCAAAAGGAGAAAAGGCTCCTAGTGTAGATCTCCAGGATGGATTAATATCTGTTGCTATCGGAGTTGAGGCACAGCTCTCTATAGAATATGGTCAATTTGTTTCTATTCAGGAAGTTATGAATGAGCTCAAAATTTGAGTCTTCCAACTTGGAAGTGAGAGTAGTAGTTGTCTCTACTGTTTCGTGTTCTTTGATAAAGGGATGCTGTATTGTTGTAACTGTTATCACAACCTCATGAAAAAGTGCTAAATGATTTGTGAAATTTACATTTCTTACACCTAAACTCTAGTCAATTGGTAACTTTAGCTCCTATGTTTTCTGCAACTCATTTTCTGTAAACTGAAACAGTGAAATGTTAGAAATCAAAACTGAAAATTTTAGCCAAAGTAACGTGCTAGAATCTTTTCTTAGGAAGGAGATGTGATGCATATACATACTTAGACCATTACTCTCATGTTTTAGCCAAATAAACAAGCTAGAATGTTTCAGCAAAAGAAGTTAAATCCATTATATTGTATTGTACGCTATCGGTATGATGAAAAAAGAGCAATTAAATCCATTCTAAGGTAATGTTCATTTCATTATCCATGAAATTAAGGAAAATCCATCTTGATTGTCACCCTCTCTTCCAATAAAATATAGCATTTGCATCTTCCATGTCAGTTTTTTTAGAATGTGTGAATGTGTCCAAGTTATGGAGAGGTGATGAAAGTAAAAGTTTTGGCAATAGTCTTCTATTGTGCATGTAAATTAGTTGAAAGCATTGAGGGTCCGTACTAGGTTTCTTCCAATTAAAACCATCAGCATAATAGTTGTGCATGAGATTAGTGATCGGTGTAATATCATATGTTGCAGGGTTATGTTCCTCATCCTTCCAACATGGCGATGATCCCCATCTGATGCATAGTGCGAGTCCACCTTTCAGCTCCACTATGTGGTTTGAGTAAGATAAGAGATTGGAGAAAACAATGAATAGGAAGTGGATGAGGTCTTAATAGCTTGTCCAAAGGTTTTTAAAATTGGTTTGTTGTTCTAGTTAGGGAAGCCCCTTGAATTCAAAAGCTTTTTTTGGCTCCCAAAGGCAGGGATAGTCATAAGCAGCGCAAGGTAAAGGAGCAACAAATGTGAAGGTGCAAAACCCTAGTCCTACTGACTACAACATGAAGGTCATTCATGAGTACCAAGAAGGCATGTAAAGTGTCTAGTAAAATACACCATTAGACTCATATAACGATGAATGCCAAATACACAATGGACTAATATGAAAAAAAAAATGCCAAACTTATGAACTAAATTAAAAGGTTTATAAATTTTCACGTATAGCTTTAAACTCTTCAAAATAGTCTTTACACATAGAATGTATGGATGTAGCACATGTGTCATGCAATGTGTTATGCAGTTATATAATCATTTCGTTAAATTCATTTATTTATTTGAGATGTTCGTTACCCGTATTAAAAATGTCCTCTAGCTAGAGCAGTAGAGATTGCCATTGTTGCCGTGAATAACCCAACATACAATGCAGAGCACCTAAAACCTAAGTTAAATTTGATAGGCTAAAACTAAATAGCATCGACGCTGTAGTTGGGATGGAAGATCTTCTTATCTATATTGGGGAAGAGCTTGCCACGCTAAAAAAATTCTGACAATAACCTCGATTAATTAAGAGAGCATTTGTTAAAACTTCTTTCATTTGGATTTTTTTCTTACGGGGTAGAAATCACTTCTTTCATAATTTGAGAAGATATACTCTACCAAATCGTCGCCATTTAATAGAGAAATACCAACACATTGTTTTATAACGTATAATTATTATAAAAAACATCCATTTGGAAAATAATTAAATTATTAAAAAATGTTAAAACATACATTACGATTTTCAACTTATAAACCGTATTTTATAGTACATAATTTTACCCCTAAAAAGAAAGAATAAAAAACTTAAGCTCATGATTTCCTTTAATGCTCAAAATTACCAACACCAAAAATAACAAACCAAACAATAAACGGGCTCAAAATAATCATAGCACGAGATTTGCCACAACGAAAAAAGTCAAACAAAATAAATAAAAACAATCCCGGCACATAGTAAAAAACTTACATCATTAATCTCTGCTGTTTTAGTACTAAAGACAATATCGGGGGAAAAAGGCATGATTCAGGGATCCAAAACTGACGATTTTCCTAAAGTCTACATATAATCCACTCCAAATACTCAGAAAATGAAGCAACATACGATAACGGCAAAAAATCAACGGTAGCGACGAAGGGAGAGGGTATTGTTTCTCTTCCAGGTTGCCCTGCGGGATGGACGATTTTTGTGGTAGAGATGTCCTCTGCCCCGTAAACCCCTGTTGCTTTTCCCAGCAGAAGTGAGGCCACGCAGTTCCCTGTGTTTATGGACTGGGTTGCAGAGCCAGTTGATTCTTGGATCATTTCTTACAGCAGTGTGGGCAACATCCACCAGAATGACCTCAAAATATTTGTAAGTAGAGTCCTGCAACAACACATAACAATAGAATCAGACCAACAAAGTCATCAACTCATAAGTTTTCAACAATGTGATGTTAACATACCTCATTCACCCAGTATGAATTGAGAACCCTGAGGCCACCCAACTTCCTTCCAGCTCGCTCCTCAGCAACAGACCTCTTGCTGCGCTGAAATTTCAGTTGAGTAACACCTTGGTTGGTGGGCTTACCATAAACAATACCTTTTGGAACTGGTCTCTTACGGCCACCCCTTCGTACACGAACACGGTAAATCACGTAACCCTAGAATGTTATAATATAATCATAATCAAGATTCAAATGAAGCAAGATGAAACTCAATTATGCATTACTGACAAGGTTTGTTTCACCATAATTCTGTTATAGCCATGCAGCTGTCACATTTTCACAAAAAATTTAATTAGTACAGGAACTAATGATAGACGGCTCGTTCTACTGTGGCTGTTCTGAGGAAGCATTCGATCAATTTATACATAAGCAATTTCCACAAGAGAACATACATATGCTTCTGGACACCACTTAACCACATAACTCAACTACACATTACTGACAAGGGTTTACAAATTAAACAGGATGGGAACTACATACTATTATTACTGCTTTGGTGAAAAACTGTACCAGTCTGTTACAATAACAAATTTGGTAAAAAGTAAATTTGCTTGGGCTAATGATGGACAGCTTGTTCTACTGTAGCAGGTCTCAGGTAGCGTCCAATTATTTGTACTCATGCAATTTCCAAAAGAAAAAAAGACATATGATTCTGGACACCACTTAACCAGCACTCTATTGTCTTCCACTTCTCATGCCAATTTACATAACTCAATTATGCATTATTCACAATCAATTGTGTCACAATTTCGCAAACAATTAGAAAGAAAAAAAAAAGGAGTTACAACCAACTCCCACTGCTTCAGCTATTGGGGATTGGGGCAAAATCATCCAGCTAAGAATGACATTTATTTATTGGTAAACACTTCCAACAAATTTTCACCAATTTTTTTTACAGAATACAGTTAGAAAATACTTCACTCGCAAAACCAAATGGAGATAAAATTATCAGGTGAATAAGCTTCAAAAATCATGTCAGACAAATAAAATTTCCTCACCTGCTTAGCCTTGAAACCCAAGCGACGAGCCTTATCTGGGCGAGTAGACCTTGTCAAACGGACAATAGAAGGTTGCTGGCGGTACTCCCAGCACCTCACCCGCTGCAAGAATCTCATAACATCAGACTGCTTCTTGCGCCATAGCTCCGAAACATACTTGTAGGCACCTATTGCCACATAAACCAACACAAATAATCAATTTTCACTCATTCCGACTCAAATAATCAATTTTCACTCATTCCAACACAAATCTCATATTCCGTAGACAGATTTTAAACTACTTAAAGTTCCTCACTATCAAATTAAAAGCTTCCAAAATGAAGCGAAAGTAGTGAATCTTAGAATGCACAACATGACCGTGAATACTATGAACAAATGCATATCGAAGCAACGCATTGATCAGAAAACCAATCTAAAAGCAAGTAATGAAGGGAAGAGAGAAGAGATGGAGAGAGGAAATACCCATTGTGCTGAAGCGCAGTCGCGGTAGCGAAGAACTAGGGTTTCGATGAAGTGTTGCTCTCTAAGTTTTATAGACGCCACCCCTTGCTTAACCCTATAGATGAATAGATCTGAGCCGTCCGTTAAATTTGCATGGCCTAAGTGCGTTAGAACCGGGTCGAACATGTTGGGTCAACCCGTTTAACTATATAAGTGTCATCTGTTAGTTTACTAATTATTTTCTTATACTTTAAATTTTGAATATTTATTGAAATGTATATCTTAAATAATCATAAATACAAATGCATTTTATAAAAAACATAAGATGTTAAATAAATAAACACTAACTCATGAATAAGGGTTAAATGAGTTAATAATGGATTATTTAGACTCAATTTGAATGGTGACTCCCTTTGGTTTAAATTTAAGATGAGTCCAAATTATATTGAGTTGATTGATGTCAATGCCATTAAGGCACAAAATTCCTATAGTACATTTCTACAAAGTGAAATATATCTTTGTCTAAAGTAAAGTTACCAAATCATACTGGAACACAATAATACTACCTCTAAAAGGCCTTGGACTTCGTGTCTGGCAATTCAATCCATCTTAGGCTCTTGTGCAATTACGAATTCGACTAATCTTCATTCTTGGATCCACCTTCTTATGTCGAATCGAGCCTTTCATTGTTGTTGTTATGGGAGCTTTCACCCGCAACTGCATCGGATGGGTCTTGGAGGCGTGTTTCATGATGATATTGGTCGCTGGAAGTTTGGATTCTCAACATCTAAACCATTAGGAAACTTCTCATAGCCGAGTTGCAAGCTTTGAAGACTGACCTTCAATTAGCCTGGGTACTTGGTTATCATATGTTCAAGTGCTCAAGTGATTGTCTGGATGTTGTCCAAGTTCTAAATGCTTGGAACATGGATGAGGTTAACGTGCATGCGAATAAGGGTCTGCTTTTAGAGATCAAACAGTTGTTGGATCGGGATTGGCATGTCTCACTAGATTTCATTCCTAGTTAGCTCAACAAATTAAGTTGCAGATTCTCTTGCGAGATGGGGAGCAACTTCTTCAAATTATCATCAGACTTGGAGTCTTCCTCTTAATGGTGTTCTCTTAGCCCTTGGGAGAGATGCTTTAAGTTTCACTTAGTTTCTATTTTGTACTTTTATTTCCAAACGTACCAAAAAAAGATTCCGGTAAATACAACGAACGTCTTTATAGTAAGTGAACTTTTATCACATATTGCACCCGTTTGTTGGAGAATATGGTAAATTTAATTCTAACCTTTGCAAAGTAAATACTATACGTCATACTACGCAACTTAAGGCCATTTTGGATGAATATTTGTAGGAAGTAATAAAATTACCTCACAATATTCCTGTTGGTCCTGCTCCATCTTTGCTTCGATCACCACTAGTTAAACATACAACTTGCGAAGCCATAGTCAAGAATGTAGTCTCAATGGTTGATCCTGAGGACAAACTCAGACACTAGCTTTAAGAGCATATTGTTGAGTTACAACAACCTCCAAAACCACCTTAACCACTTGTGCATGAACTTGAGCAACGCATAAGGAAGTTAGAGCGGAATTATAATTTTGACTTGGTGATTGAAGGAAGAAGGATCAAGGGATAAGTGGTGGATTAAAATCCTTCCCACTAACATTTTTAACAAACTAACAACTAATTAACATTAATAAAAATAAGTTAAGTTAGAGCATACAATGTCCCATAAAACAAATACATCATTGACAATATCGAACACGATGTGAGAAATCTTAGTATAATGTCGCGACTTCCAATTAGCACACAGTCAGGCCTTGGCTTGACATGTACTAACATTAAGGAGGTATGTCACACCACACTTGCATGGTTGGATCAACTGTTCCTTTCCAACATCCTCTTGTAGGACACATCACTTTAATTGAGATAGTAAATCGAATTGAGCTCTTTTGTAGATTAAGTCTTACACCAAAAGAAAAAGATTCCAAAAAGCATTTGGGTATTTTCCTGAACAAGATGTTGTTCATTGGGCCACCAAACAAAGTAGTATGCAAAAATTTCCCTAGAACATTGATAAAAGAAACTCTTATTTTGTTCAGAACTAGCAGCACCACTTAGAATATTTTCTTCTTCTCCTAATTTCATAGTTTTGCCACTTTTGGCATATGTAACTGAGATTACTTTCTCGCGAGATTTCTAATAAATTCATCACGAACTTTAACCTTTTGACACACAAAAAGTTCTCTCGCTAGTGAATAAAATATCCACATCTCATATGATTGAAGAAAACTAAATAAATGTTTAAATGAAAAAGTACTAGTTGCACAAAGAGGATTGCACAAGTTAGTATTCTTTAGAAATCAGGAGGGCAAAGTCTAAGTGTGTGTTTGGTTAAGCGTTAAAACCCATGTTCAACAGAAAAACATGCGTTTCAAAACACAAAAGCTAAAACTATATTAGAGCCAGTTTTTTTTTCAACAACCCAACTGGTTTGTAAACACACCCTTAGTTATTGCTACAAGCATTTTTAATGTTGAGACTGAACCAAAAGTGTTTGAGGTCATTTGTTTTAGTTGGGTTGTATAGCTAGGAGCAAACTTGTGTGTACAATTAATAGTAAATTTTTTAGACCAAATGTTATTAGTTTTATCTCGAAGATTAAAAAAAAAAACTAACTATAGAATCTACTTTTAAGGGATTCTCAAATATTGTAACTTGCTGGGTGGAATACTACCGCACTCTTAATTTTACAGGGAGAACATGAAACAATGTTGCACATGCACTAACATCTTTAGCTTTCGTTTATAATGTGATATGTACTGAATAAAAGAAATCCTTTGCCAAGTGGACCAATTAGTGCAAACAGTGAAGAGTGTATAATTTCATATCTTGAACCACTTTACTTGCATTCATCCTAAGCTACAATGAGTAGCTTTGACGTTATTTTGTTATAATTATATGTACTGAATGGAAGAGATCCTGTATAAGTGGACCTTTTAGTGACAAATGATGTAGTGTTCAATTTCCCTTCTTGAATCACATGATACACGTCCATCCAAAGTTTTTCCATGTTATTTAGCCATTTGACGTGACAATCTAAGAAAAGTGTATGTAATTGATGGCAAAACAAGTACTCTAGTCGAATTTGCATTGAAACTTCGTTAGACTAAAATAATCCAGTATTCTCCTATGAAAAGATTGCAATGGAATAATAAAATAGTTGTTGATTTTGAGATTGTGATAAAGGGGCAGAGAAAAGGGAAAGAGAAGAATAGCAAATAGCCCCTATTTGTTCAGATTGTTGGCTAAATTGATTTTGAAGTTATCTGATTTATTATTATTAAAGTAGTTATGTGATTTATGTTTAAAATTATTTATTTAAAAGCAAGTTAATAAAAAAAGTATCTACAAATTGTTTTAATCAGCACAAGTTACTTAAAACTGGTTCAACTCAGAATAAGTTTTAAACCAAAAATTAATTCTTCAACATGGAATTAAATATATAAAATAATAGAAACAAATATGGAAATATTTTTATTTAAAATCACATCGATTGATATTTTAACATGACTCATTTAATATTAACTACATATTGAAGCAATGTTAACTGTATATTAAATGACATTATGTAGTCGAATAAATAACCATTTTGTTAGTGCAGCTAAAATCTTGAAATTAAAATTTAAATTCTTATCCGTCTCAATCACTTGACAGAGAAACATAAAACATGCATTCCCAAAGTAAATTGATAAAGAAACTTAAGAAATGATAGAAACAGAAAAGGCAGGAGGTGGTAGCAATTAATTAGATTTGAATAAAACAGTCATAATTTTACACGGAGAAATTATTGAAAATTGACGGGCTTCAGTCACAGCAGCAAAGTTACATTGAAATTCCTTCCTTCCTTCCTTCAAAGAAGAAGTTTATTTCAAGGTTCGGAAGAGAGAAGTTGAGTCTGGTCGTCTCTCTCAGCAAAGCAAGCACAGCAGCGCTTAGCAGTCACAGTGTCCGTTTCCTTCGTCCTTGGCTGCCTATCAAAATTGCCACTCACCTATGCTTGCGCTCCCTTGTTCCTCTCGAATGCCGCCCTTCCTCCTCCCACTCCGCTGGCTGCGGTGGAGGCGACGGCTCGTACCTCGACGGCCTCCGTTTGAAGTGCCGCTCGTCGTCGCTGGATTCGTAATCCGCCACGCCGCTACTCTTCCTCCCTTCGTAGTAACCGTTCGACACTGTCTTTAGGTGTGCCGAAGAGGCACTGGGAGCGGCGGCAGCGGTAGCGGCTGGTTCCGTTGCGGAAGAAGCGTTGAGTTTTCTCTTCTTAGGAGGTTCCTCTTCAGCAGGAAAACTTATGCGGGAGAACACGCTGGCCTTCTGCTTGCGATCCGCGGCTGCTGCTGCCGCTGCCGCAGCAGCAGCTGCGTTGGATGAAGGTTTGGCAACTGGTTCCGATGACCTTCTGGATGAGGATTCTGATCGGTGGTGGCGGTGGTGGCGCTCGTGCTCATAGTCGCGATCCCTGTCTTCGCGTTCGCGATCAGAGTGGTGCTCTGACTTTCTCTTGGTTGGGCGTGGAGGTGGAGGTTCCACATCGCGCGGAGACCTATCAGGTGAGTGTCGCTCTGAACGGAAACGGGGGTGATGGTAATCGCTACCCGAGGACGGTGGAATTGACCTCTGCACCAAAATCAATAAAAAAAAAAAAAAACGCTGTTAAATATATTTGACTCATTAAAATAAATAATAAACAAATAATAATGTATCAAAAAATTATATCAGAACCAGCAGCAATTGGACCCAAATAATATGCAATTCTTTCGAAAGGACAACTTAGAAATTACTAAGTAGGCCTTTTCTTTTCAAGAGCTACTGCATGCCTTTCATAAATTTTGTTGCTATCACGACAATTTTTTCAATATTAATCTTTTTGGAACTTCAATTCTTTTGGGAAATCATATAAGCAACCAAACAAAATAAAGGTAACCATAATAGATATCCAAGACAACGCCAAGTACAACGCCCACGATTCGTTTGTTACATAGGAAAAAAAAACATTATAACCGTAATTATTTAGAGTTCATTTTATTTTTGAGCATAATGGGAAATGGCCCAACCCAAGCCCACTCGCGCACCATAGCCAATTAAACCAGTCGGGCTAAAGAATCAACAGCATGACACTCCTCCAGCTTCCAAACACGTGTCCCTCTCAACAGTAATTAATAATTAACTTCATTTTTTTTCTTCAAAAAACCGAACCAAAAAAGTTGTATTAATAAAAGAAAAAAAAATGTTTTTCTACCAAAACTACATGGACCATTATTTGCCCAAAAAAGATTGATTTATGATGTGACAAATTATGGAATATCTAACATCGCATGGGCAAGCTGAATCCAAGCCAAGGGCATAAAAGGCACCACAACTGGAATCATTCACCCACGGTTAGCCCATTAATTATTAATGCAAAGACCATGTAATAGTTCACACTCCATACAATATTAGACACATGCGACCCAATTTTTACGGTGAAAATAAATAAATAATATATCCAAAATATAGACTTGATGATATGAACCAATTTACTCCATCCTCATCAGTAAACACTGATTACCAGCAAGAAAGCCAGATGCAGAAAAATCACAGCCTAAAGAAAAAACTTCACATTGCAAAGATAAAATTAAGGTTTTATATAATTAGAATCTGTTTTATGGTTTAGATTATGTCCATAAGCCTGGATAAAAATGATCACGAGAGATGGTCTGACACTGGGATCATGAAAATTTAATAACACCACTGCACATTTTCATGTAGGGCAGATGCAACTCTATTCACTTCTTGGTTTTTAAACAAACTGGCTGCAGTTTACTACAGGATTATGGTGAGACGCGTGGGCATTGCTCCCTCAATCATTTCATGATCAACTGAACCAATCTTTTTATGAATAAATGAAGCCAAAATATTTAACTGCCAAAGATTACTATGATTTAAGGAACATAAATAACAAGTGGGATTATCTTGTGCAATCAGCGCTCTTTTGCAGGCTTGAGGTTTCTGGCCAAAGTTCCGGTAGAAAAACCCAAAAAAGTGAATTGCACATAAAAGTCCAAGGAAAAAGAGAGCAAAATTAAAACAATAAAAAGCACATACAGTTTTTGATTTCATTGAAGAAACATCCCCGACACTGCTCACTTCCCTACCAAAGTCTCGATCTTTAGAGAAGTCCCTGTTCAGAGAAGAAAATGAAGTCATTATAAAAGCAATGAGAAACAAAATTTGGGGATAAGTCCAAGACTCCAGAAAACTAAATTAAAAATTTTGGCAACTAAGTTCATGAAACAATGACAAGTATATATATCCATGTAGGGTTTTTTGCAATTGTTTTACCAAAACATAGTACCCCAGTTCTTTATTTTTGGATGAGGGCCAGACTGTAATAATAAATTCACTCTAGAACAAAAAATGTCCAAAAAAATCTTTATTTCCTTCGTCAATCAATATGAAAAATGATAAAGTGAAACACTGGTGAAGTCTTAAATATATGCAGGAGGTTAAATTTTCTTATAAAAAATAACCAGGATTCAAAAGCTAGATGATAATGTCTTTAATGTTGCTAATTTCAAGTGGTTGACTTATAAGTTAAATGTGAATCAAACTTCTCAACCACATATCAGAACATGACAGCAAGCCATCAAAGAGAGGTTCTGTGTACCTTTCAGGACGTCTATCATTTTCACGCTTCCTCCTCATATCAGCTTTACGGGCTTCAAACTCCTCTCTACTCATTACTGGGGGTGGAACATTCATTCCCATACTGAAGTCAGCAAGATCCCTGAACAGTCATAATATTATCTTACAATTAGACATTCTAAAACACAATGTATCGACATAGGTTCACACAAACATGCAACCAAATTCACCAGAAGAGTTCAATCTGCAACTCTCAAACCCCTCCCAAAGCATCAACAAGATAAAGTGTCCAGGATATGTGTTGAGTGTGTGAGAGGGGGCAGCAGGAAAGTGCTGAATTTCAATTTTAGAAGAACATAGTTATATGTACCTATGGGGCGGGAAACCAGGAATCATGTAACCTTGCATGCCAAATGGGTCTTGTGGCATACCACCAAATGGCATGTCCAAGGGGCCCAGACCATAACCCATCATTTGCATTGGATTACCATATGGTGCCATAAATCCATCCATAGGTTGCATGCCATTCCAGTAGGAATTATAGCCAGGAGGTGGAACCATTGGCATCATATTATTCATATAGTTCTCAGGCCCAAAGTCATGTGGGGTTTTCCACTGCAAATCTGCAACATAAATAAAAAAATATTTCAAATTATTAAAAACAGGCAAAAGCCTCAGTATGTCCCCCTGAACCACTAAATGTTATCATGATACTAAATCCAAAAGAAACTGAAGATTTACCATTTGGGGGCAAACGGACTTTCTTCTTTTTCTTTTTCTTTCCTGCAAAGTTTAAAAAACAAATTAGATCACCCTCAACAGAATCAACGAGATATTTTTGCAGGTCGGAGCAATGCTGCACCATTATCTCCCAATTTTATGCCAAATCATATTCAAGAAAAATAGGGTGCATGAATCTATATTACCAGCCTCAGTAGGAACCAACTTTTGCTGCACTTCTTCCTCAAACTGCTGAGCACTCCCTTGTGAGGCTGGTTCCTTCACACTCATAGACTCGTGAGTAGCTTCAGATATATCAGCAGCTCTGGGGTTCTTTACTTGCTCTGATGTCTGCTGTGGAGCAGAAACAGCCTTTCTATCATTCGCTGTTTCCTGTATATTTGTTGTTTTTTCATTAACAGGTGAAACTTTTAGATCTCCCTTGGACGCAGCAGATGAGGTTGGGGATGGAATCTTAGGCTGCGGACAGCGAGCAGACTCCATATCTGTAAACTCAAAATCAGAAATAAAAAAATGTAAACATTGACAAAATGATAATCAATAATAGCTACAGTAAGAGACATCAATAGTTTCAATAACCTTGAGCTTGGAAAGTGCTCCCAGCATTTTCAGCACTGCTATTGCCTGACTCCAATATACGATTGATGGTATCTCGTAATGTCTTATTTGGTAAGAGATCATCAGCAAGAATATTTGTTGCACCACATACACAGATAGACTTGGAGATAATATAGTCCCTAATACCTAAAGAATTTTCAAAATAACATTATATAGCTTAAAGAAAGGATTTTTACACAATAGATCAGAGCAAGAAAAGGCAGAGAAGACATAAAACATCTAAACTGTTCTGTGCTTGCATAATGAGGAGGAACTATAAACCAGAGAAACATTAGCATAAATGCATAATATTCAAATTTTGAAAACCCTAAATACAATAGATGAATGAAAAACATACATCTGTCACAAAAGCTTTTAAAGCAACACTTGCTTGTCAGTACAGCATCTTTCATAACATCATTACACAAGGGACAGCGGAGCTCAGGTGGTAGTTCCCCAACAGAACGTGTCGATGGCATCCCTTCTATTTCTTTCTCAAAAGCAGCCCTGTTTGCAAGGAAAAGATTAAATTCAACTTCATGCCTACCTATGACCGGATGTAGAAGCATAATCAAGGTGAACTCACTCATTTGGCCTCAAGACAGCTACTGAACCATTTGGTAAAGCATAGGAACCTTGTGGATTTACCATCAGCATGGATCTTGGAATACCGGTAGGTTGCTTGACTTTTCTCATGTCATAATTCGGGTCACCATTTGTAGGACAGTGCTGAATAAAATGTCCTAGACAAAAGTGGGAAAAAAAAGAGTAAGCAGGGAAAACTCGCATTGCTATGAAGCAATTTGCAAGCAGAGGGAGATTAGATAGTTCAGAAACATCAACATACCAGGCACCTTGCATCTGTGGCATACATAGCCTTGTGGAGGTGTTTTTCGCTCCATCCCTGCCAGACCTCAGCATCAGTTGTGATCAACATATTTGTATTAAAAACAGCAATTAACTAAAAATATATAGATATTAGAATAGACAAAGAGAATCACCAAAACCACGTCCACCACCCATCCGTCCCCCTGTACCCCTTCCAAAGCCTCTACCAGTGCCAAAGTCTGAACCTTGACTGCATGCCAAAATTGAAATAAAAAAATAACATAAATATCATAAAGCCAAAACAAGAATGTTTTCACCAAAACAAGAACACATCTGGCTGCGTGGAAAGAAATCTTCAATAGAAATGGGGATGCCTTGGACTGTGGAAGGAAATCTTCAATAGGAATGGGGATGCCTTGGACTATGTAGGAATTTATGGAATGGTGGGAAATGGAATGACATTAGTTGCCATTGATTTTTTTTTTTTTAAAAGGGTGAAATGGAATGGAAACTGATGGGGTTTATTCCATCCCATTCCATAGGATACCTTTATTTTCCTCTTCCCTCACTCCCCTAATCTTACAATTCCATTCACTTCTGATTCCTTAAACAATAAAATGAAAACTTTCTCCATTCCATCTTATAATATCCAAACAATGATATGGTAATTTTATTCCATTATATCAACTCCCATCTCATTCCATTCCACCCATCACTAGATATCCTAACAGTATTAGTTTGGTATGAAAAAAACTTGGAATATCTATTCCAATACAGGTTTTTCAGAGTTCAGGAATCCCCATTTCCTCTTGAAGAGATGGTAACATCCTTTCTTGCAGGTGGGAAAGAATTAGTAATTTTTGTTTCATTGATTATTATCATCATATTTATTTCCATTCTGTGATGACTACATGCACCAAACAACACAGCTAAGGAAACGAGGATACTCTACCCACCGTTGCCAATCTAAGGCTGGAGTATCAACAAAGGCTTTAATCTTACTGTCTTCATCAGCTTTGTTAGGAGGAGGAGCCTCTGGAATTAAGTTGCTTGATTGAACAGGCACTTGATCAGGAATTGAATACAAATCATTGCCAAATTCATCCCAGTCTGAATCTTCAGGCTGCCAAGTGGTATGAAGAGCTCAATTTCCAAGGGTTTGCATCTCAATTGTTTATAAAAGACAAAAAGAAATAGAAAAGGGACTCACATATTTCATGGCAGATGAATCTTCAGCTGGTAAGCTTCTATTTTCAGGTTCAGATTCCACCACCTTATTTTCCACCTTTTGTCTGCAAAACAACAAAAGACAGTTGCAACTCAAGAACAGAATTAACAATGCTGTTTCTGGTTGTGGCCTTATACACAATTTGATGAGTGCCCATTTTTAGAAAAAATTGCAAACACATGATTAATTATGAAAATTCAACTGCAGTAATGAGATTAAAGGTTTGAGATAGTACTCTATTTCAGTAACTATTGGTAAACGTGGCCGTCCTGGAACCCGACGAATTAACACTGAGGTATTTTTAGGAATCAACATTTCTTCATCAAGATATTCTGAAATTCCAAACAGACAACTATAAAATGCCGTAAATATGCTGTGCTATTCATCAAAAACCTACTATATGAACTACCATACTAATTTCGCAAAGTTGGGCTCCTGTAATTGCAGCCAAACATCATCTTACTTAATACCCAGGTCAACAGTCTATGCCCTTTTAATTTTAGGCATTTTCTTTTTTTTATTATTATCTTTTGTAGGGGAGTGGGAGGTAAAATTCAACTCAAACTTATAATGACAGATCGATTCATAGGAGTAGTAAAAAACTGTACTTGGAGAGGTACAGGATAAATACCGTGAGTTTATCCAAGGAAACCCCTCCTTAAAGCTAAAGAAGATTATGCAGAAGGTTCATTGTTTAAATTTAAAATTAAGCCCCGAATTAAAAGCCTACAACCCAGTCATTAAAAAAACAAGAGTTTAATAAAAAAATCAGAACCAACCTTCATTGGTCTGGGCGTTGGTGACCACAAGGTCGAAATCAGTACCCCTCCCTAAATGCTTGGATTCAAATATTTTTTCTTTCAAAGTACCAACAGAGATGAAAGGACCGTCCATGGGAATTGAATCATAATCTCTTGCACTCTTAAATTTATAATACACCGCCATGGTATATTTCTCTTTCTATCTATAAAAAAAGATTTTTTTAATCTTAGAACCAATAATAACAAAGGACGATGATGATGATAATAACCAAAGGGCCTCTGAAATAATATCAAAAAAGGGCCCCTGTTATTAAAAAAAAAAAAAAAATCAAACAGTACAATATATCAAATCTCTGTTTCTTTCTCTTTTCTTTACTTTTTCTGATTTTTTTCTCCCTCAACTTGCGGATTACTAAGGTTAAGATCGAACAAATCGAACCGCCACGACGACGAGATTTAACTTCCAGAATTCTTCACGAGCAACCTGATGCCGAATCTTCTTCACTTCCTCGCAAAAACCTGAGCGCAATCCGACCCCAGAGAAAATTGATATTCCTTCCAGAGACTTTCGAAATCAGAGCAATAGGATCGTTATCAAACGATCGAGGGTGAGAATCCGACGAATTCGAATCAAGCGCAGAAAAGCCCTCTCAAACCAGAAATCCGAAGAAGCCGCGGCAAGAGTTAGGACAAGACAGTGCAATCCAATCGGATCAAAGAAGAGGAACAACAGGATTTGTTCCTTCGGTGAAAACCTCGACGACGGCGCGTTGGGAATCGGAGCGAATCTCTTCGATCGTCGGCGGCGACGGAAAAGCTTCGAGCGGGAATCGCGAGGATCTCCTCCTCCTTGTGGTGGTGGTGGTGGAAGCAGCGGAGAGTCTGAGACGATTCCAATGAACGGCGATGCGGATCGAAGATCGGTGGTGGAGAAAAGGAGATAGGGTTAGAGCGATTGGAACCGCATGGTGAAGCTAGGGTTTGGGTTTGGGTTTGGGAGAAAAAAGAGAAGCGGGAGTGAGAAAAAGAAGAAAGATGGTTTGGAATTGGATGTTTTGGGGAATTCGCAGACAAACCTAGATAGAAATAATGCCTAGTTTTTATAACTTGAACCCGTCATGAATGAATGGCTCTCTTTGCTTGCTCTTCACGAGTCACTGTTTTTATTTTTTGCGCCATTGGATTTGGAAATTACACACTGTTACCACCTAGTACTATCAATTTTTCATAATTATTCGTATATCAGTAATAATCAGAGTATATTTTATTTGAGACAAAATCTTCTAAAAATCAGTGATATTAACTAAGAGATTTTCTTGATTCGTTAAAACATATTCATCATTAAATAAAGGATTTTTATCCGCGTGTATTAATTTTATCAAAGCTTTTACAGTACTTATTAGTTATTTCAAATCATTTTTATAGTAATTTTATCATTTCTAACAGTGTTTCAAATTTTTTTAAAAAAATTGACTCTAGATCACATGTAAGCAGATGACAAACGGCCTCTTTTTAAACTAAAACAAGATAGTTGATTCGTTAAAAGTTTGTTCCTTCCTTCGTATTAAGGTATTTGATTTATTGTATAGTAATTTCTTTTACTTTGATATTTTTCTTAGTTTTTTATTTTATTTTTAGTTGTTTTTACTTAGTTATCTTTGGTTATTCAATTTATTTTCTTTTAGAAATCATTTTTTTATATTTTTGTTTCTATCTCAAATTTGTAAGTATAGTTAGAGTCACCAAATTCAAGGTATTGTCCTCATAGGTATTTGATGATGGTCATGATTTTTTTTTTCTCTTGTAAAAGGCACCTTGGTGGTTAAGAGGAAATAATGTTTATAAACAACTCATATCCTTGATTTTTGAACATGTGAAATTTTGTGGTTATTAAAACAATTTCTTTTATCATTATTCACTTTTCATTATCATTAAGTTGTTTTTTAACATTTAACATTAAATTTGTTCGCACCATTATCTTTTAGTGTCCTTTGACATATATAAAAAAATGAAATAGGATAATTATCATATCTTATTGTAAGAAGTTACTATTATGTTTAGGACATTTTTTATATTTTATTATTCATTTTAACCATGACACACCAAAAACTGTTGGTGGTAAGAAACAAACTCAAATAATTTCTATAACAATGTGAGTTAGATTTCCATTTTTTATGTGAGAATCTTGTTGATGGTAGTATGTAAATATATTTGTAAAGACTCTAAGTCTTATAAGGACTATACTAACCCTTAAGAGTCTTTGAGACTCAAGTCACATAATTTTTCATAAAATAAAATACTCATCACACCATTTATATAATTTATTTATCATAAAAAAATAGTCATCACACTAGTTTATCATTGACAAAGATGGCTAGCTAAGTTCCCCTCATATATTAATTATCGACAAATCCAGTAGATATTCCGTACCAATAATATAATGAAAAAAATACACACAATTTATCATAATATTTTTTAAAAATTACTAGTCCTTTTTATAAAAAATAAATAAATTTATTGTTTTAGTCCTAATTATAAGAAACACAAACTCCCTTTTAGATGTATTACGTGCTAAATTTATTTTACATCCGTCATTTATAACCTTTATAAGATGTAATACTTGCTAAATTTATTTTTATATCCTCCATTTATAATGAAAGATGATCATTTATGTTTTATTCTCCATGCAAGTGAATGTATTTATTGACCAATTATTACCAATAGAATCACATTCTTTGGTGTAAAAAACATCATTCCTTGAATTATGTGTAGTGTCATTAAATATTATCACTATTTTCTATGAATCTTAAAGTTGATTAATGGATTTTGTCATCTCATGTTTTTTAATAAATATAGTCAAAAGTCAAATAATTTTGTTGAAGTATGTATGAGAATTGAGTATTTTGCGTTGTAAATTTTGGGGATACAATTTATTTTGATCTATGCTTTGAGTCTACGTTTTTAGCAATTGATAGAGATTCAGGTTGCTCCTCCCATGCAAGCAACATATTTAATAGTTGCTTCATTTTAATTACGAACAAAAGAGAACTAATTCATCGGGTTGAAGAAACCTATTTTCTACATCCCAAGTGTAACATAACCCGCTCAATTTAATTTTTTATTTGTTGCAAAATTTAAGACCTTTTAATTGGAATGTTATAAATCTACAAAAACCTTTAATCATTTTTTACAGAACTCCTTAATCAATTCTAAGATTCATAGAACCATACGAAAAAAAATCGAGCACACAAATTTTAACATTCTTTACAAGGACAGTTCTAATTTTTAAATATTATTGTAACAATTAAAAAAATTCATTTTGTTAATTACATGAATAGTAGGAAAACGTTTAGGTCCATAATTTTGTGAAAATTTTTATATTAAAATTATTATCATCATTAATTATAAATTGACAAAGAATCAAATTGAACCAAAATTTAAAAATAAACAAATTATTCTTTTTTAAAATATAAAGAATCAAATTTCATAAGTTACAATGCTTTAACACTACTTTTCCATAAAAGAATAATTCTAAATTTCTAATTCTTTGATTAGGATCTCTTAGTCACTTGTTACCATTCTCCACGATCATAATATAAATGCATGTGAAACATTTTATTTGTGTAAAGAAAGAAATTTATTTGAAAAATATATTTTTAAAAGAATTTAATGTCTATATATTGACAATATAAAACAATTTTATACCATCATTTAATTATAAATTATCATTTAAATTATTTTAAAATAATTATTTAAAAATATATACATTAATTGCCATATTTCCAATCTTAAGAAAACAAAATAATTGTCTTAAAATAAGAACTAGAACGTTCAAAGTTCAAACGGTCATTCAATTGCAAAATGTTAAGTATATTATCTTTGAAAACTTTTATGATTACTACCTTAAAATTATAGTGATCATTAATTAATTTACAGTATAAAATTTGACACTTCATTGATATTAAACTTTTAAAAGAATGTAGTTATTTTGTTATCGTGTTATGCAATATATTTCAATTTTATACATCAACTTGATATTTTTTTTAATTCTTCCAAATAATAAAATTAAAAGGCTGAAAATAATCCACAACATCATAAGAACGACAAAGTTGTTCAAATTGACCAGTCTACCAAAAAATCAAATAAATCCTATTTTAGTGATAGACATAATGAAATTACTAGGCTGAATTTTTAATTGGCACAAAGGATCTGCCAACAAGAAATCTGCCCCCAACCCCCTCTCCCTCATTCCTGTATAAGAGAAAAAAAAGAAAAAAAAAAAAAAGCTACAAAAGAAAAACCAAACTGAATTTCATACATCTGTTAATATTAATGAAGATACAATGACAACATACGCTAGAAAAAAGAAAACTGCAATCTGTATGAAAAACTTTGGATTTTCTCTCATGTTGGGTGATGTCACCGCCCTGAAAAAAAAAAATTGAATTACTATATAATACAAAATCGCTTAAATATTCACAAGGGAAAAAAATGAAAGGTGGCAAGCATGCAAGCTTAAGTAGGAGGAAGAGAAAGTCAATGACAGTTATTCAACTGATATTGTGACTTTGGCTTTGTTACCTAGCAATTCGTTGAGAGAGTCGATGAAAAGGTAAACTTTGTATAAACACAATGCCTGGTCCTGTTAGAAGAGCTGTCACAGCATTGTCACCCTGCAAATTCGAGATAACAATCATATACACCACATTCTAAAGAAAATTATTATGGGTGTTGGAAGATGCATGTTAGGAGTAAGCTATGCATGAACATCAAGGGTGGCATGGTGGTCCCCATTAGGAAAATGCTAATACGGTGGGATGATAAAAGGTGGCTGTAGCCTGTATCATCATTGTCATTATAGCATATAATTGCCAACTACCAGGATCTTGTTGATCCATGTGGATTAGAATTTTTATGGACGGGTTGGATTCATTGTGTGGCCAAGGAAGGGCAGAAAAAAGGGTAGCATAGTGCTACAAAGCTCCTAGAATGCTCGGGGTCCAAGGAAGGGTTGGACCCATTGTGTTTCGTATATAGATAACAAATTATGGTTATGAAAAAGTTACTCCCTTGATTTTCTCTAAAGTGAGGGGGTGTAAACTACACCCCACTCTAGAAGATTTGAATTCCAGGTTGGTTTAGCAATGTAAACAGTAAACTCTCAATTTTTGCCAGCTAACATACTCAAATGATTAGGGAGGGTTGGAGGGAGAAAGAGAGAGGGAGAGGTTGTGGGTTTGAATCCTCCCACTAACAAAAACTAGTTAGTTGCCGATAAAAAAAAAAATCTCAAATGATTATTAAGTTTACTACTGAAGTTGTCAGCAGGTAAAGTCTTTAGCAATGAGCGTAAAAGACTTGAAAATTGGAATCAAATCCTACCATTATCAGGGGAGTAGGGAGACACCAAACATGCATATTCATAAGCCATCACGACCAAAAAAGGCTTTGATTGGGAACTTAAAAAGGCTTGAGATACAGAAGCTACTTACCCCAAACATTGTCCTTCTTGCGGGACCATTATATTTTATTTGGATATTGACTGTACTTGTCACAGCAACAATGGACGAAACATCAACAGCTAGAACTTCACCGATCTCAAGATTTTTCTGTACAACTAACAATAAACAGAATCCAATAAAGCACCCCAGTGAGAAATAACAAAGGAGAATGGTGGAAAAGAATAGAAAATACTCCAAAGCAAGATCTTAATCAATTTGACATAGATGAATTCAAAGGAGGTAAGAGTTGCAATGGAAAAAAAAAACTTCATTAGCATGTGTCAATCTAGAAGAAAAGAATACCAGATCCACCCGCTAATATGAATGCAAGCCCTTGGCCAGATAGCTTTTGCCTCAAGAATCCCTACAAAAAGAACATGGTCTTAGAGATGATATTGGAGATATGCATGACAAGGAGATCTGCCGATTTGGTTTGAGAAAACATCGAAAACAAAAAATGTTTTTAAATTGATTTATTAATTGTTTTTTTCTTCCATATATCATGTATATAATAAACTAGTCAAATGAATGCAAACATTGTTTTTTAGCAAGAAATTGTCCATCAATCACACCAAGATCCATCAGTAGACATGTAATGTATCCTAAGAACAACTTCTATGTCTTGGTACAAAAAGAATTCAATGTAGACATTGCTGCCTACACAGATTGCAACATCTTGGAATGCAAAAGCAATGTCCATTTTATGTAATGTATCAAAAGAAAATAATATTAAAAAAAGCAAACTAAGTTTTCCTGCCAGGGAAGCGATACCAAGTTAGTAACAAAGACAATACCAATAATGGGAAACATCCCAATTATCTAACCTCAGCACTAGCAACAGCATTTCGTCCCCTTTGATCAACTATGTTGCTAACCTTCACATCATTGACAGAGCAAAGAAAAGCATCTGGCTATAGAAAAATTCAAAACGAGGTTATTTTGTATTTTTTCAGATTTAAACGAAAATTGAAGAAAACAGTAAACCTATAGAAATAAAATTTTAATATTTAAAATCAAATCAAACAAATTAGTTATACCTGACACAAAATCTCTCCATTGAACATTGCCAAATCAATCTGTATTAGAATAACAGACACAACCAAATATGAAGAGGAATTCAGTCAGATGAATACAAATATGTGTTTCAGATTATTAATTTTGAGACTTAAAGCAAGAGTAACAATGGATTATTTAACTAAGTTGGAGAGGCATGGAAGTACACACCGGAAGAATTCTTGCAAAATAAGGTGCAGCAATTCCAACAAATCCATCGCTTGGTCCAGAATTGCAAAGTACAATGCTAGTTATAGTTTTGCCAAATAACCACTGCCATATGCCTACTTCATTTTCTGGAAGGTAGGCATTTTCCATTTCAATGGATCCAGACATAAAGCACATGGAACCTACAATTAAGTAGCATAGAGATTCCATAAAACATTGATAGGTGTGTGTGATCAACAAATTCCAACTTATACAATTATACAAGTTATGTATGCATAGAGACACAAATGTGGATAAATTTATTGGTATCAATATACATTAAACGACATCACAATGCTTATTGGCAACCTGATAGGAAAACAAAAAAATAAATTATCTGCACAGCTCCACTCCAACTAAAATTTTACTTCCAGTTCCAGGTAACTTGATGATACTTCCCCATTTAAGAATTAGGGAGAGATAAAACAGTCACAAACATGCTTATCTGCAACCAACAGGTCATAAATCAATTTAAGAACTAGGGACTCATTATTCATTCTCTTTATATCAGGTACTTCTCAAACTATTTTAGAGAAATGCTAACAACACAATCTCTTCTATCGACTGGAATTTATTGGAGATAACAAAAAATATTGGGTTTCTCCTTATTTAATGAACCTCACTCACAAATGGGGTGGACTGGGGATATAGACAGCCTTATCTCCACAACCAAAGAGGTTGTTTCCAGGATTTGAACCCATGACCTCCAAGTCACAAGCCAGCAACCTTAGTGTTGCACCAAGGCACACCCTCCATGGCAATGTTCATTATTATATATATCTATATTCTATAAATCATTTTTGGATCAGTTTCATATTCAAGCATGCACTTGATATTTACAATTCAAAATGACAGCACAAAATTTTCATTTGAAACTTTGTGAAGAAAGATCATCAAGGGAAAAAAAATTCAAGATGCATGAATAAAAAAGTACCCAACAACTTACCAGGCTTTGCGATGATTTTTTCTTGTGGCTTTAACATTATCTGTGTCCCAAGAACCGAATGAAGAATGATAATACAGTCATAGAGACAATATAAAAGAAAAGTTATAAAAAAATTGGTATTTTAAACTTAAGATGGTCTCGCATACCTGAACCACTTGAGCTTCACCCCCTAAAATCTGAAAAGGTATAATTGCATCTTGCGGACTCTAAACAGCATAACATGAAAAAAATCACCAAGAGATTATAAGGATAATTGGTATAATGTTTGGCATTTCCTTTTATGATAGAAATCCTACTCCATAATAAATTGAGGGGCATTGAAATTCCCTTGATAAATAATGCTTACAAGAAAATATATGAATAGACATACTGAGAAACTTTCCTTTTTCTCAAATTTGTGTATTAGGATATCTAGTCAGCTTTTTCCATTTTCTAGCATCTGTCATGCAGGCTTTTTGTGAGGTTAACTTCTCCTTACCTCTCTTATCCAGCTATCAAACCCCCCTCCCAACCCCTAAGATTCCCAGCTATTACTGAGAACAGTATGCATGATAATAAAAGCATATACCAATTTATCAATTTTAACATTCCTTAAAACTACACCAAACATTTAAAAAAAAAGAAAAAAGTTTTTCTTAGACAATATCACTTTGCACATTCCAGAGGAGATATGTAAGTTCCATGAAGGCTCATGGACCAAAGGAGCAAATTATCATGATCCTGAACTCAACTAAATTTTGTTAATCATACAATGAAGTCTTCAAACATAACTAAGAAGTCTAAGCTGTTCTAGAATCAAGATTAACAGAAAGCAATTGATTAGAGCCAAGACAAGTTTAAAAAGGGAAAAAAAAAACTGCTGTTAAGGGTGAGAATTAGTGCAAGTACCTGATAAATATAAGGCTGAAAGGGCGTTGAGAAAAACGGTGCGGCCATGGCTGGGGCACAGTGATTACTATAAAGTTACTGGAGGTAAAGACAGCCTATCTGAAACCATATACTTGAAGAAATTAATAGAGTTTTTATTGAACGATTTATTTGATTTCTATCATGTAATAAATTCTCATGTCGGAATGTTACAAGTTTATGACTGACAATTAATACAAGGATTCAACTCATCACTCAAAAATTAAATATTATTAACTGGACATTCATCTCACCGTTATTTTATATATGAGTAGAGAGGTTTAATCATAATGACCAAGGTTGTCAAACTCAAGTTTATTTAAATTTGACTCACAAACTTAACTTGGGTAAAGTTTACCTATTAAAAAACTATAAATAACATATATGCATGGACATAATACTTCTAAAACAATAATAATTAACATTAGAAAAATATAGTATAATAGAGAACAAGCCAGGATAAAGGAGGAGGGTTGGTGTCAGGTGTTGGGAACCGACCATAAAAAAACTGCTATTTTTATGAGATGAACCTTTATGATTTTGTTGGGGCGTACCCTTCATAGCGACGCTTTACATTGTGTCCTGGGTGTAGCGAACAATGGGCTAGGACCATTGCCACAAGGCAAGATGCTACATCGGTCCCCGGATGTAGTGATAAGTGAGCTAGGGTGCTTGCCACAAGACAAGGCGCCAGGTCTTCATCCGAATTTGGTGACAAGTAAGCTAGGGTCCCAACACGTAGATGGGCGAGCGTGGCGGACAATACCACCCAAGGGTTAAGGATGCAATTGGAAAGCTGGAACATAAAAACATTAACGGGTAAACTGGGGGAGTTAGCAGATGTTTTTGCCAGAAGGAAAGTGAATATTGTTTGCTTGTAAGAAATTAAGTGCGTTGGAGAAAAGGCCAAGGAAGTGGATGGCATCGGTTTCAAGTTGTGGTATACAGGTATAACCAAGAGTCGAAATGGAGTTGAAATTATGATCGATAAAAGTTTCAGATATAAATTTGTTGAAGTCAAAAGGAAAAACGACAGGATTATGATGATTAAGCTTGTAGTGGGTGATTTAATTTTAAATATCCTTAGTGTGTATGCACCTCAAGTTGAACTGCAATCAAATGAAAAGAACCAATTTTGGGAAGACTTGGAGCAGGTTTTGAAAGGGATACCACGAGAGGAGAAGATTCTCCTAGGAGGAGATCTAAATGGTCATGTTGATAAAAACAGTGGAGGTTTTGATAGAATTCATGGAGGTTTTAGCTATAAGACGAAAAATGAGACTGGAGAAGATATCTTAAATGTTGCACTAGTCTATGATTTGATGCTAGCAAACACATTTTACCGAAAAAGGGAGTCTCATCTTATCACTTATTATACTGGCCAAAATCGTAGTCAAATTGATTTCTTTATGGTTAGAAGAGAAAATAAAAATTCTTGTATTGACTACAAGGTCTACCCTGGAGAATGTGTCGCTACGCAACATAAGCTGGCAGTTCTAAAAGTTCGGTTCAACAAAGTATTTAATATGAGGAAGAGGGCTCAAAACCCAAGGATAAGATGGTCGAAGTTAAAGGAGGAAAAACAAATAGAGTTCAAGACTTAATGGAGTGGGATATAGATTGGCAAACGGTGTGTCTTAGGACGGAATGGAGAAAAACTAAGTTTGGTGGAGAGTTAGACTAGTTATTATCTATATGTTCCAGACGGTCCCTTTTTAATTTTTTTCATCTTCAATTCCCCCCTCCTTTCGCCCTACTTTTCTTTTATCTTATTTTCATTTCTTTTGTCTTATTCCCCTCCCCCCCCCCCCCCTTTCAACTTCCTCATATCTATCATTGGGTTCATCTACCACCGACCCCAATTAACTTGGGTTAAAGGTGTTGTTGTTGATGATGAATAGAGAACAAAAAAATAATATAATTCTAACACCATCAAATAAAATTATAATGGGTCAACGAGTCAAAATGGTTGAAAGGGAAAGATGGACCCGAAGGTGAAATAGTGAACCCGGATAAGAGAGACGATTTTAAGACCATGAAATTGGAATTGATGGCCTTGACAAACTTTTTACAAAACTGGGTGAAATCATGAGAGAGACGAACTTCAACCTAGTGCGCTGCACCTTGCCTTCTAAAGTTCTAATTCAATTTTGACTGGGTCATCGTCTTCAGTTGCATGTCTGGTTATGGATGCTCTTGATTGAAGATGTCGGTGGCTTCTAGACAAAATCGCAATTCGCAAACCTGAGTTTCTGATTTGTGTGCCTTAAAACAACCACAAGGTGTCGTTTTGGACAAAACAAATGGTGCCCAAATGAAATCATGAAATCACCCCTGAACTAAATAGCTTAAGTGAGCCTGCACATAAACAATTCCAGAAGTGTCAAGGGGGTCTAACTCAGTTGGTTGAGTAGGGTGTGTGAGTTATTATAAATCCCCTGACACTGTCTTTGATTCCTACGGATCAAATAAACAACTCTGCAAGTGTTTTGGCTAAATGGAAGCTGCTTGGATTCTAGAGTTTTGACAACCTTGATAATGACAATCATCATCTTTCTATTAACAATATTTAGAGCAATAAATAGGTAAAACTTATCCTCCTTCTGATCATTCCCTGTGCATCAGGAGCTTTTGCACACCAAACAAACATCTTACAGATTCTTATTTTTCAACACTAAACAAAACAAAAAAAAAGGCTCTTTTTTTCTCTCCTAACGACTCCAAAGGTGAAATCTTCACAAATTAATTTTGAACTATTGACATTTTGAAAGATTAAGCTACCCAATGGTATCAGAAATATAAAGTAAATTATAGCTTCAATTGCAAAGCATTGCGCTGATGACCTCAGACTTTAAGAAGGACAAAAGGAAACATAATCAAGATTCATTGAAATTCAAGACCCCATGCAAGATTTTTGCAGACGACATCATGTGTTGTGATGTGGCCGCGATAATGGTGGCCACTGCAACCACATCAGGCTATTATTGCAGACTGCACCAGTCAAAACTCGTGATAACATAAACAAGCCAGCCTGCTAGAGAATTTGAACTATCAACTAGCCCATAAACATTCCGTATTCAAGTGAAAACCCTAGATCCCAAAAACACTTATACATTCGTAAATTTTAATATATGATGATCTAGTCCACTGATCCACCCGCTTGAGCATTTTTCATCTCACTCTCTTTTTTCTGATAATTCACATTCTGAACCAACAAACAAACCCAAAAGAATTAAGAAGCACCCATTAACATACAGCACAAGATCCCACACTTATCCTTTGTGGTGAAAACAATCAAACCCTGATAACCAACAAAAATCATACGCTGAAAACAAAAGACGCATCTGATTCAACTAAAAGCTTAATGTTGTGCCACAGTAGTAGCTGCAGCACGTTCAAACGAAAAACCTACTCTCAATTAAATCCTTGAGACAAAAATCGTAAAACCCCATTGAAATTCGTTGTTAATGGACGGTCACGGGCAACTAAAAAAATCAAGAAATTAATATATGCAATTGAATATTGCAGAGAGATAAATCCCAAAATTGCAAATTCGATTGCGTAGCCACTTACTGAATAATAGTTGATGTCCAATCGAACGCAGTCGCAGATCTGTGCGATGTTGATCAGTCGATTCCCATGTGCGAGCGAGTTGAATTCAGAGGATGATGATTCATTGGGTTGTTCGGGATTTCGTTTTCGTTATGTTATGTTATGCTTTTATTTTCTTTTGTTTTTTTAACTGAGAAAAAGAAGAAGAAAACTTTTCAAACCTATGCTTGTGAGTTGTGACTGTGTTGTTGCAATTTATGGGGTACACGTGTCTTTCATTCTGATGTGGCTTGTTTCTATTGGCTAGAGTGGTCAATCTTGATGTATGGTCAATTCCTATTGGCTAGCGTGATCAACATCTCACACGGTGCATTGGCTGTGATTTTAGTTTTTACCGGGGTAATTATGATTAGGGTCTAGGGATAATTATATATGGGAATTTTTTTTTTCTTTTTCTTTTTAAGAAAAAATGAAATTTGTCTTTATTAAAAATATCTAAAATAAGATATGTGGTAGTAAATTTTTCGCTCAAGTATATTTTTTTTAAAATTCTGTTTGAGATATAATTCAACATTATTCTGTTGGTAAATATTCAAACAATAAGATAGGCCATAATGAATGTAAGAGATACCAAAGTAAAAAGAATTGAAATGAAAGATTTGAATTAAAGTATAGTATAACAAAAAAAATGTGTTTGATATAACTTTTTTTTCCTTAAATTTCATTTTAATGAAAAGTTCTTAAAATTATTATTAACACTCGAAATTTCGTTATTAACGAAAATTTACACGTTTGGCAGAAAACTGTGTAAAGATAGAGATTCAATTCTATTGATTTTACTGAATATTTATTGGTATATTTTCATGATAAAATTAACTTTGAAAAGAGGTTGGCAAGTGCTGCCTAAAAATAAGGAGATAAAGTGGTTTTGATATTGGAACAACACGTTTGAGAGATATAGAGATGTGTAAAAACCTGTTAGGAAAAAAAATTGAAACAAACAAATTCTAAAAGGGTTTAAACAATTTGGTTTTTAAACAAATTTTAGAAATGTTTTTAAAACCAGATTTTAAAATTTGGTTCGGAGGTTCAACTTTCGTACCAGTTTATAAACTATTATTTTCTTTACAAAACAATCCTTATTTTAGAAGAAAAAACAAAATTGGTTATTAAGTGAATCGAACTGATTTTAAAATCAATTCAATTTGTATTGTATTAATTTTAAAACTAGCTCGATTTAAATCGAACTTATTTAAAAAATCAATTTAATTTTATTTAATCAAACCAATTTTATTCAATTCAATTTAAAAACAAGTTTAATTTAAAAATAGTTCAATTCAAACTAATTTATATACACATTCTTAAACATACATACCTAAAAATAGAGGAATGACAGTTGAGCACTATAAAGTTGAATGCAAGTTCAAGGTAGCTGAATTAGGATTATGTTAGCTAATTTGGAGTCGTGGATAGTAATGGACTAATGGGGAATGTTATATCATGTTAGATTACTACATATGACTCTGGATTAGATATTCTAAAGGACATTTGATCAATCAAGATATAATTATAAATTTAGTCCCTAATTATTTTAAAAGTATAATTTAGTTTTTAAATTTTTAAAAGAATCAATTTAGTCATCAATTTTTTTAAAAATGCACCAATTTATCATTTTTGTACAATTAGACTGGCATTATTAGGATTGTGAATTAAACAGCTAAAATATGTAGCACAACATAATAATGCTAAAATTAATAGACCGAGTAAAGTAAGATTATAACATAAATAATTTGAATCAAAATATATATTAATTTTAATAAGAATATTATTATGTTAAAAATTTCAATTTTCAAATTATGAAAACTATATTGATTGCAATTACCTTAATAATAATGTGTTTTAGGAATTAAAA
>PYAF01004847.1:1183841-1200726 GCA_007407185.1 Glycine tomentella | reverse complement strand
GTCAAATTAGATGAAACAAATATCAGCATATTTGGATTTAATTATCATGCCTTCGAAAGAACCCATTTTTTAAATTATTTTTTCGCTAATTCAAAAAATATAAATGTTTACAGTGTTTTCTTCTTATGATTTTTTAGTTTTTTTAATGTTATATATAATTAAATAAATGAGGATGAAGACTATTAAAAGTCTTACATGGAGTAAAATAGCACAAATTTCTAAACCTTTATGTTATTATTAACATTCTAATCATATAACTTGACCACACCAAAGAAGATCTAGTTCAAATCTAAGATAATAATAGCTAAATAAGCATACCTAAAATTTCCCTCATCATGTGCTTATATAGGGAAAAAGCAAGGGACTAACCCATTCTTGTTCAAGTGTGTATTATAAAATGAGAATTAGTTTGATTGAGGCATTGATTAACATTCTAAGCATGTAAAATTATCAAGAAGATCTAGTTGAGACCCAAGAGGAGAGTAGAAAAAAAATATTTAAAGTTTTCTAGTCATACTTGTTATGAAAAGACGTGTTTGTTGCATTTATTGTGATAGACCGCACTAAGTAAAAATACAAAGACTCTCGTAGAAGTGTGTCTCAAGAAACTCAAAAAAGTTAAAAAAAGAGTGGTATTCAACATGAAAATAATGTGCATTAAATGCTTCAATAGATAATACTTCAGACAAAAACCTTAAATGAGTAAAATGAAATCATTTAGAAACAACAAACACTTGCTAAAGATTGACTATAAATATGAGAAGTTTTGAAGAGTTAAAGTTACAAATCAACATACTAATATTTAAAATTTGTTGTTCACTCTTCTCTAAACTCTTTATATGTAAGTTTATAAGTTGTAAAACACTCAAAACACCTTGTAAATCTTAAGAGAGAAAAATTGAGTGTTGAACTTGTAATATTTGTTTATAAGACGCTTAGGCTAGTGTGTGTGCAAACAAATTCCAACAAATTTGTTGATTTGTTTAGGAGTCAAAATTGGTTTAGTAGAGAAAGAATACTTGTGTTATAAAGCTTAGATTTAAGTTGTATTGGAAAAGACACAAGTGATAGACAATAATACTTGTAACTTTTGTGAAAGTTAGTAAAACTTGATGGATTGTTGAAAACTGAAAATAGCCTCAATGATAGAAATAAATCAATATAGAACTTATGTGTTTGTTATCTTTATTGTTTTTTACTTTAAACTGACAAAGGATTTGAATTTACTTTTACTTTTGAAAAAAGTATTTGTAAAACATACTTATATCATCTTACTATATCGTTTTGCAATATGCTTTTATAAAGTTATTTATTTTTTAAAAAAAATCAAAATTCAACCTTCATTTTATTATATTTATCTTTACATCGTTAGTTTGAATTTGACAAAAAGGATCATATTAAAGTGTCTTTTAAAATTAAGAAACTAAATTAGAATAAAAAGGAGATTAAATAAATAAAACATCAAATTAATAATTTAATATCAAAACAAAACAATTACAGTGGGAAGAAAAAAATAAACATCTCCAAATAAAAATTATACTAAAATATATTTTTCGTTCTTATAAAATATAGCTTTTTATCATCGCAAAAATAAAACATGTCATTTTTTATTTAAAACAAGATTAGGATATTTAAAGTTATGTATAAAACTTTTTTATATCAATTATATACATAATTAATATAAAAATTATAATATTATAGATTTAGATATAGTCAAACTTTATTTCAAAACAAAAATGATATTTTAATTTTAAGAGAAAAAAATATACTAAAAAATTTACAAAAATAAAAGAACGTACATTTGTAATTTTACGAGAAAGAAAAACATTTTTGCAACCCAAAATTTATGTTTTTCCCACTGAAAATGATAACGTGGGTCTCAGCTTTTTTTAGTAAGAGAATTTAACTTTCATTATAAAGAAAAGTAATTACGTAATGTGTTGTTCGTAATAAAAAAAAGTTGACTGCGAATGAAACAAGAACCCGTTGTTCTTGCCTTGATTTGGCAATCAGCATCATCGTCATCGTAATAGCTTGTAAACGAAGACTGTTCTCTTCCCCGTTTGTGACGTTCCCGTCAATCTCCTCCGAGATCGATCGGCGTCGGAATTTACCAGATTCCGATCCATCTTCCGAATTAGGTAAACATTAATTAAATACATTCGCGTAAGTATATTCAATTTAGTAATTATCCATAATATCACTTAATTCCATGCATTATTCTCATCGATATTCACCTGATTCCTACTTCGCACTGCGTGCCTTAAAAAAGAAAGGTTCTCTCTGTTAGTAAGTAAGAGGAAAGGTTACGGTCTCGCGGATTCGATCTCGTATGTTAATAAAAACTAACAAATTAACAATAAACATTTGAAAAAAAAAAGTAGTACTTAATTCTAGGCGCACAATAGTAATTATTAAGAATTTATCTTGCTTATTTCTTCAAGTGAAATAGGGATTAGAAATTGGAATTGGTGGTGCGATTCGTGGAAGCAGTTAGAAATGAGATGAAGAGGGCCTTCCGACGAACTGTTTTTGTTCTGATGAGGGAGTTGTCATGGCGTTGCTTTGGGCACAAAATCGATTGGCGAAGATTCTTCGTTCTGGTGGCTATTTTGACTGTATCTGCTTTCGCGTTTCAGACGCTTGTTAATGCTTATTTAGCTCTGCCAAACAGATCGTTACATTCTCCGCATCAAACTAATAGCTCCCTACAAGGGGGGAGACTTCAAAAGGTTCACCTTACCCTTACTAACTCTGTTATTTCACCTAATGCGTCTAACAAGTTGATCCAATCATTCTCAGTTCAGCAAGAGAATGCAGAAATAGAAGCCCCAATTCAAAGGAAGAGTTCCGTATCTGTGAGAAAAAAGGACAAAAATCTTGCTGGTACAGCGAAAGTCGCAACATCTTTATCCCCTCCAAGACATGTTCCTAAACAGGTAGGAGTCGATGAGACTTTGAACTTACTTTTTTTTTAAGTGTGATGAGGAGAGGGATCTCCAATAATATATGTATATCTCAGAGACACATACGGTTGTTGCCACCTAACGAGGCCCTTGTGCAAGCAAAGAAAGAGATTGATCGTGCACCTTCAGTTAATGAGGATCCTGATATTTATGCTCCTATTTTTAGGAACATTTCTGTTTTCAGAAGGTACTAAGTTTTTTTTACTGTGCATGCTTATTCACCTTCTTGTTACTGAATTGTGTCATGAGATATGAATTGCTGGTGTTGTGTTTCGATTCACCTGAAATATGTTAAAAGGATTGAATAAAAAAGGAAAAGCTCATCTAAGGTGAGCAAGTAAGGGTGTATCCACCCTTAATTTACTCTTAAATGCATTAAATAATTTAGGGCAGATACATACTTACTTGTTTACTTAAGAGATAAACTTACTTTGGAGGAGACTTGTCTAAGACAAACCAGAATACCTTGTTCTGCCTAAGCTTCTATCATTGAGACTAGATGTTACTGTTGCTGTTGTTATTGTTGTTAAACTTTGTGGAGAATATAATCCAATTCTTACAACATAGTTTTCTCTTCTACGTTGAGGAGGGAGGCTAAGTCTTTCTTATTCCCTTTGAAATTCCTTAATTTTACTCGGTGGATTGATGACTGTTTTTGTTTAAACATAGATGCCATACGTAGAAGAGAAAACTATGCCGTAAAATTTAAGGAGTTTTAACAACAATAGTCAAATAAGCAACAAGAAGAGGAAGAAGGCTAAACCTTGTAAAAGAGTTGGAAGATAAAAAAAGACTGAAGTTCTTCTGGATGATGCAATACGTACAATGGCATCCATCTTTGAGTTTCATTTTAGTACCTGTTCATTAGATTTCAAGTACTGATTGAGACAAAATAAAAATGAAGGGTTTTACTGAAAATATTAGGGTTTTATTGATGTATTTGAGTGGATCAGTGGATGTTACCTATTTTTCCTTTAATTATTGGAGGCTGTGAAAATGTGGAGAATTCAACCAGGCCATGTATTAAAAACCACATCTTTAACTTTCATGACCATTTTATTCATGACATTTCTAGCAAATCCATTTTAGCCTATAAAATTTAGGTCTATCAAAGCTATAGTGAAGAGTTAAAAACAAACATATGGATATGATACTTGACATACCGTCAATGACATAATGGTATCTGAAGTAGAGGATATTGTACTAATGGCTGTGGCCAGAAAATAGAAGAGGAGCTGTACATATCATATGTTTTCCATCAATTAGAAGTTATAATGTTATATAGATACAGTTATTGCTTGAATTTTCCATGTGAGAATATTTTGCATGCAAATACAACTTATCAACACAATATATTGCACCAAAGTAAAATAAAGCTTAAAACTTCACATTAAAAAATTATCAATTGCTTTTTTTCCCAACTATTCATCTAGTTCATCTATAATATTCATTGCACCATCTCATCACAATTACGTCTCTTTGGCAAACATGTACTGTATTTCTCATTTTTCCTTAAGGGTATCACACTTGATTTTTTAGCTGACTGTTGTCATATTGTTTTTCTCATTTCCCATGAAATTGGGATATAATAGCTTTCTTCCCTTTCTTTGAGAGGGCGGTTCCATTGTGTTCTCCTTTATAGACTTCATCCAAGCATGCTTGGATAAAATGCTCAATTGTCTTCAAATCCCATGTAATCTTCGGCTTATGAGTCTTTTCTCTTATTGTTATCCATTGTTCTATTACTAAAGGAATATCATAATTTATATTTACACTTTAAAAGTATTAAAAATAATTAGACTATTAAAAACAATTAAACTAGGCCAATATTTCAAAAAACAATTAAAACGACAATGTTTTGTGTGGTTATAAATCACAATTTATCATTTTTCTTTTTAACCTTGCCAACCATAAACTAGGCATCAGCAAAATTTATGAATAATTACAAAGCAATCCATTCTTTTAATTTTCTTCTAGAACTTAAGGATGATTTATAATTACAAAGCCATCCATTACAGTTTATAACTTAAAACAATAAGTTTCTCTCTAGAATTTGATTAGGTAGGATGATCAGTCGTCATTAAGATTTACTGCCATCAACAATGATTTACTACTCAAAGTAATACAATTTTTTTTGGTACCCACGATAACCCAAAGAACTTGTGGCTAGGATATGACAAGAACTTCTGAGAAACTTGGGATACAAAGGTTGTAGAGAAATTTGCGAGAAAAGTGAAAAACTGAAGATGTTATTGATAAATTGAGCAAACGTGTTTACACCAAACCATTTTAATGCCTTATATACAAGGTAAGAAGGTAATCAACTAATAACTATCTACTGACCAACTAGTAACTAATTCCTATATAATTATATCTCTTGACAATCCCTTGTATTGCTAGAAGTGCGAATAGCTCTTCAAGCTTTGGATGAACAATACAATACATCCAAACAAGAGGAACCCCAATGCAATTGTCTAATGTAAAAGTACGTTGTAATCTTTTTGAAAAGAAATGCGTTGTTTGAAGATTAATCATTTGAAATGGGTCAATTTGCCAATGTCAACATTGGTCAAAAGCTGCTTCAAATCGGACTCTATAGATGCCAATGAGGTATAAAGCTTAACTACTTGGCAGAAACGTAAAAACAATGACCAATGATTAACCTCCACAAGGTAGAAGCTACCAATGCTTAACCATTAAGAACATAAGCTAAATATGAGGCTTAACCACTCAAGACAGTAACAACAAATATGAATCTTAATCACCATGGACAAAATTTTCCATCAAAGCCATCTTCAGCTGCAAACTAATCCTTTTCAAAAAGAACTGAAACTGTCTCCAAAGAAGACTAAAACCAAACTCCTTGTGAGCACAATTTTAACTTAACTAGTGACAACAAACATAAATATCAAACAAACCAAAGAACATAATCATAAAAAACAAACAAACCAAAGAACATCAAAATCACATTGCGTCCATTCTATATTGCTTTGACCAATAATGTTTTTTTTTTTTTTGTTGCTTCAAAGACATCTGCAGATGTGCAAAACGCAAGAACAATAACCAGCAAGGTGTGCAAAATCTTAAATATAAAGCAAGATGTTTCTGCAAATGAATTGTAGATCCAAACCACCGAAGGAGAGAAAGATGACAAACTGTAAAGAGACATTGATGGCAGGTGAACCAGAACCAGATGAAGTTTCAGTAGTGAGCTTCCAAACAAACCAACAGAACCAGATTCAACTAATAGGTTCATACTAATGGTGGTGCCAGATCTGTATCCATTAAACCAGATTGGTGGCAATGGAAAATGCCATGGTCAGCCCACCAACATGAACAGAACTCCAAGATATCTGAAACGGAACAACATTCAAGATGGAAAGAAACCATAGGCGGAAAAGATGGAATAAGGCAGAAAAGATGGAACAAATTATATTTAAAAACCAAAAGACCACCAAATAGTTAAAAAATTACCAAAACTTCAGGGGAAAATATACTGCTAACTCTTCCGAACAGTAAATTATGAAATAAAAGAAAAATAAAAAATCAACTCCAGAAGTAATAGATGGAGTAACTGTACCACACCTGAAGCTTGGCTCGGAGGGATCATAGAAGAAGAGCTTATGTTATACAGTAATACTCACAATCAAACCAAACCCTTTTGAGCCTCAAATAGTCATCTTAGACTATACAATAATGGTTTTGAGGGTGAGTGTTATAAACCTTATTACGCCAATGGCCACATTTGAAACAAGAATCAAGAATTCTTACTTCAGCCCAACGCAAGAATCGCTTTGAGGGTGAGTGTTATAAACTTAGGAAAGATTTTATTGATTGAATAGAAAATAGAAGAATACTTCTCCTCCAAGGATTTTTCCCTTCACAAAGGATTTCTCCTTTCACAAAAGTTCTCAATTTACAAATGACACATAACAGAATGAACCTCTTCCCTTCAGTCCTCTATTTATGCCATTACCCCCGTCTAACTAACTAATATCCTAACTGTCCTAACTAACTTTCCCTTTCTCCTAACCCCTAATTTTGAGCCAATGGGAATTCACCCCGGTGAAACCAAACCTACAATTGGATGCAGCAAACGATTGTTTGGTGTTGGAAATGGTAAACCAAACATGCTGTTAGAGAGGCTCTAATACCATATCATGAACAAATTATTCCAAAAGCTTAAGCTACTAGGTCAAAATTCGCAAATGGTTTTATATTACATCTCTAACAAGTAGTATTAATAATATGCCACTCTCTTCTATGTAAAACTTTTCTGAAACGAAGGCATAATAAATTCATCACAGATTCTGAAGACTGGTAACAGGGAATTAACTTTAGAGTTAAACTACTTGGTCAACTACCTTGTCAAAGAATCACTTAGCCTAAATATTATCACAATTATAATTAATAAATATATATCCTTTGAAATGGGAAGTTTGAGAAGTGATTTCAGGTAGTCACATTGATGACTATGGTCAACCTCTTCTTATCTAGTAAACAGTTTTGACTTTCAACCTTGTCTAAAAAATTTCTCTCTTTTAAAGCACCTTTAAATTGTTGGATCCAGTTACTTCATATTTCCACCAAGTTTTCTAGCTTTAAGTGAAGATTGAAGACTTGGGGAGCTAGTTGTGCAATTTATTTGTTGGCTGTAATTTGTGTGTTTCATTAAATTTCTGATGGCATCATGCATGTGCAAATAGAGTATTAGTTCCTCATTTACAGGAAAATAATCCTTGTACTCAGTAAAATAAGCATTCAATTCTATGATGGTCTTCACAACTCTTCTATTTGTGATTACCAAAACTTGCTGTTATGAATATGACACAACGCTCAATAATTGTTTATGTGTGCTGATTATGTCTTTGGATTGTACTGCACCTTTGGTATGTGAAGAGCATCATCTTCTGTGTTAAAAACCTTCTTGAAACAATATTGTGTCTCAACTTCAGGAGCTATGAATTGATGGAAATGATACTTAAAGTATATATATATCGGGATGGATCAAGGCCCATTTTTCACAAACCACCCCTTAAGGGAATTTATGCTTCTGAAGGATGGTTTATGAAGTTAATGGAGGAAAATAAGCAATTTGTCACCAAGGATCCTGAGAAGGCTCACTTATTTTACCTTCCATACAGTGCACGCCAAATGGGATTGGCACTCTATGTGCCTGGGTCACATGATTTAAAACCACTATCAATCTTTCTCAGGGACTATGTGAACAAGATTGCTGCAAAGTATCCGTTCTGGAATCGCACGCAAGGGTCAGACCATTTCCTTGTTGCTTGCCATGATTGGGTATGGGGTTTGAATCTGTTTTCAGTTGAATTGATTGATTCTGATAATTTTTTATTTTGCTAATATTGATAGTTGTTTAAGAGTTTTAGGATTTTTAATTCTTATATTTCATGTCTGCATGCTTTACTTTGATTAGATGGAAAAATAAAAATGAAATTCCTTGGCAAAAATAAATAAGCATGTTTAATCCAAAAAAGATGTACCCATATACTAGATCATGACGATCATAGTGATGATCATGATAAATAGATAAATATATAACTATGGTATGGAAGATTTGGTTAGTATGGTGCACAAACACATGATACTTATGTTTGTGTATGTGTTTACATGGCTCACGAACATGTTTTTTCTAATTCTTTCCACCTATTTATTATAATTTAATCTCCCTTTCTGTTCTTTTAATAAAAAGAAAACAATAGAAGGAAAAATTCCTACCTAATGCCTTAATTACATCCCTTATTTTTTTTTGGTTTTCACCAAGGATATCTTCCAACTAATAATTGGAGATTAATTTCTTTCGAGGCATAGAGATCATCGAAATAGGTTTTGCCTCTTCCAACAAACTCCTAGCAACATGCTTAAGAAACCCAACTATTTACCAATTGTGTTGAACCTTGTTGGTTAATCATCCCCCTATTATTGCTCATTATTCTGGCAACTGGTCATTTTCGTAAATTTCAAATTCTGTAGACAACATATCTTTTTTTTAGTCTTCTATTACTTGAAATATAAATAATTCAAGTCTATCATATTTAGTATGATTGTCTGCATCTTTTGCTTGTTTTCCTGGAATTATTCAAGATCTCTCTTTCTTATATGCATGCGAACATCCACAAATGTTATTGGTGACTTCAAACAAATTATGTAATGACAAAGCAGCATGCATAGCCTGCAACTAATGTGTGGTTGAGATCATATTGACTGTGGTCAATTTTTCATGGAGATTGAAATATCATAGATCTCCCTTTTGCAATATAGTCTATTCAGTGTTATCTGTGCTGTTGGAACCTGATCAATTGCATTTATGAGTTTACTGTATTGAAGTCACTGTCATTTTTAATGTCTTCTATTCAAAACTCATATTTGCAGGGTCCTTACACTGTGACTGGACATGAGGAACTAAAAAGAAACACCATAAAAGCTCTATGTAATGCTGATTTGTCTGAAGGAGTCTTTGTTGCCGGAAGAGATGTTTCCCTACCAGAAACTACCATAAGGGCACCAAGAAGACCTCTTAGATATCTTGGTGGGAATAGAGTATCACTACGTCCAATCCTTGCTTTCTTTGCTGGAAGCATGCATGGTAGAGTGCGTCCTACTCTTCTTAAGTATTGGGGTGGTGGAATCGATGAAGTTATGAAAATCTACAAGCGTTTACCTCTGAGAGTTTCCCAGAGGATGACTTATATCCAGCACATGAAATCAAGTAAATATTGTGTGTGTCCAATGGGCTTTGAAGTTAATAGCCCTAGGATCGTTGAAGCCATATATTACGAGTGTGTTCCCGTTATCATTGCAGATAATTTTGTTCTTCCTTTTAGTGAAGTTCTGGATTGGAGTGCTTTTTCTGTGGTGGTGGCCGAGAAGGATATTCCTAGGCTGAAGGAAATTTTACTGTCCATCCCTATCAGAAAATATCTTACAATGCAAAATAATGTGAAGATGGTACAGAAGCATTTCCTTTGGAACCCAAGACCGATAAGATATGATCTGTTTCACATGATTTTACATTCAATATGGTTCAACAAGCTGAACCAGACTCAACCTCCGCAAATATAGAAGTCATTTTGGTATTGGGTTGTTTAATTTGACAGCAGGAATCTTGTCTGGAGAGGTCATAGAAAGAGTCAAAAGTATTATTGATGGGGACAATGCAGGGACTTCGGCAGCATTTTGTTGCTTAAGGACGGGCTTCACGCATAAGAAAATTGATTGATTTAATTTAATTTATTGATTGGGTTGGATACTTGATGCGTGGAAAGTCCTCGTATAAGGATAGATCATAGATGGTTGGATTGGTTCAAGGGAAGTGGAGGGGAGTAGAACTGTAGAGAGGAGGAGATTTTCTAATTTTATGTTGTTTAGCTCAAAAATTGGAGAGCAGGGAAAGGAAAATATATTTTTGGATTGGAGTTATCTTCATGTACGTTGTATTTTATCTCTAATCTCTTTTATATATAATGGTGCACTTTTCTTATTTTTCTTCTCTTGCAAATCAAATAACATTCTCTTTGCTCTTCTTTTTTCGCATCTCTTTAATCAAACCAAACAAAGGGACTACTTATCTTTTCTTCCCCTCCCCTCTCCTCCCTCCTTTTGAATCAAATACTGTAACTGTTTTGGAGAATTTATGGATTGTCCTGTTATTATTGAATTATATATATATATATATATATATATATATATATTTCTACTTTCTGAAAACATAGCTATTTATTTTTTACAACTTTTTTTTAAAATAGGTTATTTTTACTTGATAATGATATGACATGTATTTAAATATAACATGTGACATAATATGTTTAGATGTATGTTACATTGGGTAAGTGATAGAATTTTTTTAAAAATTTAAAATTTATGAGGATTAAAATTAATAAAAAATAAAGAACTGGATTTAAATTTAATGAAACATTCTTCATATTTATTAACTATTGTCTATCAATTAAAAATTATTATTGATACAAATATCAAGATATTATTGTAAAAAATAATAAATTTACTATGATATGTTTTAATTAAATGATAATGTAAAAATAAGTTCTTTTTTTAAGGGATTAAGTATATGCATTGACGGTATAAAATAATTTTCTATTGTAATCCAATTACACATCATTATTTAAATTATTTTAAGATAATTATTTTAAAAGTCAATAAATTTAAACTTAAGTTGTGATAGATGATTGTATAAATTTTTTTATACTAATGTATAATCCTTTTTCTCTTTTTTGAATGCCAGAGTAAGTTTCTTTTTAAAAATTGATGGTTGATTAAACTGTCTCTACTTCAATTTCTGTTGCCAACTTGCCATAGAAAGTAATTCTATAAATTTAACTCGCTAAGATAGCAGAGAGAACCATTTATTTTTTCAGGTAATAGGTAAAAGAATGCTACATAAACAATAATAAACTTTCAGAACAGTGAAAATTTGGCATTTTGATTTTTAAACATGAGTGAAAATGGATATAATTTAAACAGAGTTAACATGTGGTGTGCGATGGAGATAAGATTGGCTGACAAAGAGAGAACAGAGGAAAGAAAAGTTATAAGTTTGAAAACTGATATTTTTAATAAAAATTAAGATTCGTCAATAAAAAAATGTGTGTGATCGAAAGTTGAAACTAACCATTGGCGTTTGAGGGAGAGAGGCATGAATGGTGAAGGATGCACGTGTATACATATGTGACAATAAAATGTTGCATCTACTTTCCAAAACAAAAACATCACTTTCAGCCCAATGTGGTTTCATAAATATCTGTACTGTTATCTGTTAACTATTTTAGGTATACTTCTTAATTTGGCACTCCAAACCAGTTGGTCTAAAAATATCAATTACTCCCGAATCAATTTTGCAGAACATATATTTTATTTGAGTTTTTTTTAACTGGAATTTGAGTTTATTTTTATGTACTTTTAGTAGTATAAAAATATTTACACTGTCAATTAATTAAAAATTATGGTAAATATAATTTTTTTAATAACTATAATTTTATTATAAATAATAATTTATAATTAAATAACATTATAAATGTAATAAATTATATTAGTTCTAGCGATACTAAAAGATGAACGAGACCTAAAATAAATTTTAAGAGAAATATTTTACTTTAAATGAGATAATTATATAATTGGATTTTTCTGTCATCATAGTAAACATTTTGCCAACATATGAAAGCCTTTTTGCTTTATAAAAATTAACAGCAAATATTTTTTTATTAGTGAACCTAAAGTTTTAGTTTTAATTACTTTACTCTTAGGTGGATTCTCTAGGCTCGATTTTATAGTTTTTTTTTCTTAATTCTTTAATATCAAAAATCCTAATTAATTCATAGTTCAATCAAAAAATAAGTAAAATAAATACAATCTTCTAGTTTGAGTCTAAATGAAAAAAATGTGGTGACGAGAAAATACTCCAACAAAGATACTCCATACAACTGTAACATCATGATAGAAAAAAAGTATAAATATAAAATTCCTTTAGTTTATTTCCAAAAAGATATTATTTTTATCAGATTTCTCATCGAATTTATTTAACTTATTAAAATAAGTTTTTTAACCAAATGGGCTAGAAACAGAGACAATGCAACAACAACTCAGGTACATGGCCAGTTAAGACGCAGAACAACTCTTTTCACATAGAATATTATGCAACTTTATTGCAACCAATGATGTACAAAATGCTCTCATTCAGATCTTTCTGTGCTCTCAGGAATCTGGTCAAGTTCCAAGTACTTGTTCAGCCAATCAAACCCAAAGGATTCCTCAGAGAAGTTGAAAAACTCGTTCACGTCAAAACTACTAACATCTAAGTTACCACTTTCATTAATTTCAACGTCTTTCTCTGACATTGCACGGTTGTCCCCAGCATCATTCTGGCCAATAATTTCGTGTCTCGTGGAACTTTCTGGTTTCTCCACTTTCTGATTCACTTTTTTGCACAAATGAGAATTCCAGTAATTCTTAATTTCATTGTCTGTTCGTCCTGGAAGTCTCCCAGCTATCAAAGACCACCTAAACAAAAACCCATAATCTCATTATAATGTTCACGAGGATTTGGATTTAGTTTTGGACTTTTGATCGTATTATGATTCAGAAATATAAAAAATAATTACAACAAATTACAATCGATCGCATTCTAAGTTTTTCTCAAATTACACATATATAGTATTACTTTTTTTTATTGCTACATTAATTATTTTTTATGTTTGAAAACATTATTACACTGACACCCTTTATAAGAAAAAATGATTATAATGGTTCAAAAAACATGAAGTATTTATATAATTACATGGAATTTTAGAAATAATTAGTGTAACTTTTTCAAATAATTATTATAAAATCCAATTGTTATGTTGCATAAGTATGAATATCAACATGAATATGGAGTATGCTATGATGTTATGCATAAAAAGATAATTTAATAAAAAAATTAAAATAAAATACGAGTCAATGCTAAATAAAACATTGTATGAATCATTAATTTCATTTTCACTTATGTTTTTTTTAACATTTTCACTTATATTATTAATGAATGATTTTAAATTCTCTTACATTATTTTTTAAATTTCATTTATATAATAAATACATATTGTATTTAATATATTTAAGACATTAAATATATTAATTTTTTATATAATATTTTTTATAAAGTAATAAGAAGATTCGTCATTTTACATTTTACTTACAAAAAAAAAGAAGGTTTGTTCAAAAAATTGCAAAAAAAGATATGACATTTCTCATCATTTATACACTATACTTTTTGTGACATTATTATTTTTCTCTTTATATATGTGATATTTCTTTCTCTCTTTTTTTTGGTTAAAAACATGCACGAATTCAATTTCTCTTTTTGTATCTGTCTTCCCAATATTACATTACTTACAAGGATCACGGGTACCTAGCTAGCTACATTTCATTTTTGTGTGTCGAGTAGATAAAAGAGAGACATAAAGAGAAAGTAATCTGATAAAAAGAAAAAAAAATGAAACAAAAGATAGAAAAAATAAATGTAAATATAGTATAACTTTACTTCCAAATATATAATGTGGTTGATCCTAATCAATTTCTTTAAAGTACTAGTTAAGAAATTAAAAAAATATTTATTATAAAAATTATAAAAAAATAAAAATAAAAAAAGTTACATACAATATAATTTTACGTATTTTAATAAAAATATTTCCTTTTTTAATTCTTTAATCAATGTACTAACAACATTAGTTAACATTTGCCTACATACTAATTAATGAGTATTAATTACCACATTTTTCTTCCAACTAGAATTAAATGTTGACAAACCTGTTTCCCAAAAGTCTGTGAAGCCTAAGAATCAAATCCTCTTCTTCATCTGATATGTTTCCCCTCTTGATATTGGGTCTCAGATAGTTCAACCATCTCAGCCTGCAACTCTTCCCACACCTATTTAAACCTACCAAAGCATCATGCAAAAACAGGTTAATTAAAAATTGCAGCTATATAGCACTTGCTTTGGTTCCAACTTTTTAAGCAATATAAATCCATTATTTTCAAGACTTTTCAAGTTAGTTAACCAGCCCTTGTTTGTAGCTTAATTTGTCTCTAACTAACCTGATTTGATTGCAACAGTCTTCCACCTCTTTGCACCATGAATTTCAATGCACTGGGCTAGCTTTCTGTCTTCCTCTGGGGTCCATGCTCCTCTGTTCATTGCTCTCTTGCTTGTAATTGTTCCATCATTAACCCTTGGTGCCATGATGATAATAAGGCTTTTTGGTGATGTTGTTGAGTTTGAGAGCATGATGAAAATGTTGGTTGGCCTATGTGGCCTTTTTATAGATCAGGAAGCTGTTGTTAAAAACATGAAACAATTAAGGTGAATAGGACGTGTGTTGAGGTTGAAGTGTCGGTGAGTGATTCACGTATCTACCCTTCGTATTATAATATAACGTACAGAATGGTCAGAGAAAATTGGAAGCTGATGCTCCAACCACCAGTTACAGACTACAGTTACTGATATTCGAGAATGGAAAGTAGAATAATCTTGATGCTCTCTTAGGAAACGTTTTGGTTTGGTTTATGAGTTGGTTTTTAAGTTGACATGTTTTGGTTTTTTACTATTAATGCAAGAAGAATGTCACCAATTAACACTGACGACGTTGGCACGTGTTTTGATTATTTGGTGAGTTCTTGTAAGTCTCACTCAATAATGAGTATCTTACCTACTTAGTGTTTTTTTTTTTGAAGGCTATCATACCTATTTAGTTCGTTGTTCACTTTCACAAGATTTCATATATATGCACAGTTAAAAATGATTTGAAAACAAAAATGTGTTAATTAAGAATAATAAAGAATGAGTTTAATAAATACGTATCATTTCTTCATTGATGAATCAACAATAAACGGAAGAGATTACATCGTTAATAAATGAATACATATCATATAAAAGGGACTGGATATATAATAGAAACATTGATTTTAAAAATATATAATTAATATTAGTAGATAACTAAAAATTTGACTTCAATAAGTATTCTCTCTTTTCTTCTTTCCTCAGGTTCTATCTTCACGTGTTTCTTCCTTTCCTTTTCGTAGTGCTTATTTAAATTACCATTTGTGGTTCATCTCTTAGCTAATTATCACGTCAGATCAACATACCAAAAACAACTAATAGTGCACATCAGACATGTATGAATTAAGATTTCAAACACACAAGCTCGTAGCATGAAGAGGAAAAGTGCAAGATAATTTTCATTCTCTATGCTAATGGAGTAGAAAGCGTCATATATGATATGGTTTGTAGTAAACCATATTTGGCACATAACGTTAGTCCATTAATACCGAATCTGAGTCAAGCTCATGTGGATATAGGCAATAAAAAGCAAATTAATATACTCTACAAATCAAGTAGAGTATATTGCTTTGCAAATTAAAAGGAATACTTGAGAAAGCTATTTAGCTAAAAAAGAATGATTGGTGAATTAAGAATTACTTAAAATTGCGTGATAGTCCATTACCATGAATGAACAAAACACAGCACTTAATTAGAAATGTGGCAGAATTTAAAGAAAAGTTCAAATTGAGAAAATTGCTACGGAAGACCATCCAACAAATATGTTCACTGGATCACTTCTTAGATCAAAGTTCAAGAATTGCTTGGATTCGTGAGTTACGGTTTTAGATTTTTAGTTGTGACTTTGTGAACATTTCTCGTGAGATTCCTTGTTCTCACACTCACACACTCGTCCGCAATTCATGAGGAACAATCGAGGTTGTCACAACATTATTATTATCGTCCATATTTGAATTAATGAGAAATCAGTGTTTGCTCCCTTTTGGTGTTGGCAGTTTCTAGCAGATTCTCATTGCACGGCCTACCAGCACCTTCTTGCTTATGTAACTCAAAACTGTTCACTGTGTTCTGCGTGATTCTCCACCTGCCACGGCTAGTAACAATAACAACTTACCAGGAATAGAATACTGTCAATTCTATAATTGTTAAAAGAAATGATAAAGATGATAATCATAATATAGTACACGAAAAAAAATTAAAGTTTTTAATATAAGTTTGAATGAATTTCATTTTATATATTGAGTTTGCAAAATTAATCTTCTAGACTTTTTTTAAGATATAATTGAGTTTTAAGATATAATTAAAACAAAACTCATTTTATGATTATATTGGCTGAAAATTAAACAAGAGACTTTTTTTCAATTTTATTTTTTAAATTTGGAATTACTCAATTGAAAACTAAACATGTTGGTAATCTCTAACATTTTCTTTTTGACATATTCTATTTTGTTGAGTGAATCATAAATGTTTAATTAAATTATTTATTGAAATAGCTAATAAATGTGTATTGACATAAGTTAATATTTGATAAAATTATTTATTGAAATAGCTAATAAAGTACTGTAATTTT
>PYAF01004847.1:1165642-1183741 GCA_007407185.1 Glycine tomentella | reverse complement strand
GTATATTATTTTTATTTTATTTTAATTATATTGTTTTTGTTTCAACTTCATATTTTTTCATATTATATATCCTATCATTAATCTTATACTACATGTTTATATCTTAAATATTTTTAATAAAATTAAAATAAAATAAAAATAATATACTCGTAAGTAGATGTTATAGTTACATTATGTTGATAAATGTAATGATTAAAATATATTAATGTATAATGTTAATATACTAGAATAAATCATGTACATGGTATAATAGTAAAAATAAACCGTATAATATAAAAATTATTCACAAATAAAAGAAAATAAGTTATCATCTAGTATTACCAGCATCCAACACTCTTTTGAGTTTTATTTATCGAATCAATAAAACTTGTCCCATTTAGTCAGTTGACTAGATTTTTTTCTTTCAAACATGAAATTAAAACCTTTTCTCACTAGGATTTTAACTTCTTAAATCTAAAGTTCAAAGCTTTGATTTTAGTCATAAAATAATGATTGAGATTATTATTCCACTGTTGAAGGTGGGATATAAGAACAGATTTTGTCGATTTTTTGGTTTTGGAAAAACGTTCGCATATATAATAAAGTCAAATGTCATTATAGTTAAATTACGGTAAATAGTCATTTTTATCATTGAATATATAATGTGTTGATAAATTTGTTTTTGAAAAATGGGAATTCAAATTTTTTAGTCCCTGAAAATTAGAAAAGTGTAACAAATTCATTCATTTATTAACTTTAGTATGTGTTAATGAAAGAGTATAGGTGACATAAAAAGACGAAAATGTCACAAAAATGATTGTCAACATGGTTATTCAATAGATTGGACCAAAATGTTATTAAATTACAATTGAATCAAAATATCATTAAGTTACAATTGGATAAAAAAATATTAGTAATTTTTCGTTAGACCAAAATGTTAATAATTTTTTTAAACAAAAATGTTTCCATTGGATCAAAATGTTAATAAATTACTATTAAATAAAAATGTTAATAATTTTTTTTGAACCAAAATATTAACATGTTTCCATTGGACTAATTTGTGAGACTCTAAATTTCGTCCTAAATACTTAGAGTGCTCACAATATATAAATCAACCTTCTTTTTGTATTTTTTTTTAAATATTTTCCTTTTCAAACATATATATAATTCATGATTGGAAAATAACTTATTTTATTTATAAAGTAACAACTAATATGGCTCTCTTATTAAGTTTAGAATAAAATTTAGTACCGGAAAGGAAGTACCAAAAAAAAATAACGCTTTTCATATTTATCATATGATTTTCTTTAAAAAAATTGGTTTTTTTTTACAAGGATATCTCCATTATAAGTCAATCATATTTGAAATGTTATTATTGGACACTAAATGTAGAAATCGTCCCAGCAAAGATTCAATGATTTTCTTTATTTGGATATAGTTAGTTTTGTTGGATATTTGTTGAACCCTTTATGCATAAAACGATTTATAAAGTTTTGATGATAACAATTAATGAATGCCACATTATTAGATTAATTGCAATGATAATAATTATTTGATATTTTGAAGTTACTAATATTTTGGATTTGATATTTTGAAGTTACTAATATTTTGGATTTGATATTTTGAAGTTATTGATATTTTGAATTTATGAAGATCAACATAATTGATAAGATTATTTGAAGATAAGATTAAGTGAAGAATCCTGAAGATTAATATCATTCAAGATGACATGAAATTAAGAAGATTTGTTTCTATTTATTTTTTAGATATTATGTAAGGAGATTAGAAGATTGATCTTGTCAATATATTTATCTTTAAGATTGCATTAAAAAATAAGATAGAATATTTTTAATATTACATTCAAAAATAAGATATAATATTTTAAGATTACATTGCATGATATAATATAATATTTTTAAGATTGTATTGCATGATAAGATAAAATATTTTTAAGATAAAATAGAATATCTTTTAGGATTTCATTGGATAAAATCATATCATTAAATTAGTATAAATAGAAACATACTCTTGTGTTTATAGAATACATTCCATTCCAAATAATATTAGAGTTTCAGAGAGTTTATGTTTGCATCATTGAGAGAGTTGTTGTGAGATCATATAGAAGCATTTGGCAAGTTTGATTCTTCAACTCTCCATCAGGATTTAAAGGTATTTATTTGCTTAAGGAATAGAAGCGTAAAGGTAACTATTTTAATTGTATTCTTCTTCTTGACTTTGGAAGAGATCGCAACTGGGAAACTAGGATACCAGTTTTTGTCTCTGTTCTTGATGAATTGAGACGTGCGAATTTTGGCTGAGAAACTAGGATACCAGTTTGGCTGAAAAACAAGGATACCAGTATGTGATCTGGGGCCAACAAGTTTGCTTTATAGAAATTAAAATATATTAAAAAAAAAAACAAGAGAAACAACTTCGATCTTATTTAATTTTTGTTACTTCCTTATTTACTAATGTAATTTTCAATGTCACAATTCACAAATCCACTTTATTTTAATTAGTTTTTGACTTGGGTACCTGTTTAATATTGATCACCAACTATACCGTGATCTTGGATTGCTTTGTCCGTATCTTTTTGTGAAGTAGCTTGCTTATTAATAATTATATATATATATATATATATATATATATATATATATATATATATGCTTTTTGTCTTTCAAAATGACATTTTCTTGGAGTTAATAAATATTTCTTCTTTTTAATTTTCTTATTAGGTTTCCAAAGATTATTGTAATTAATCAATGGGTGTGACTTCCGTTAAATAGTGACGACAACAAATTCCAAAATAACAAAAAAATCATTTATTTGTGTCACAAGAATTCTTTAATTTGCAACCACTAATACCCCCATCGAGAACCTAACCAAGCTAAGAAAAGATTAAAATTATGAAGTCAACCAGGAACTAAATTTGTGCTAACAGCTTATTAAAATTTAACCCAAAATGAACCACTGAATCAAAATCGAGCTTGGGAAACGCCAGGTGTCAAAACTTAACACGGGACCAAAATAATTATTTATATACTTGACAATTGTATATAGATTCAAACTCATTTCTTATAAAAGTTGGGGACGGTCTGTGTCTTTTATTAAAGTTGGGGATCTTTCTTAAAGCTAGAATGCAAGATGCGCATTAAAAAGGAAAGTCTGAAGTGATAATTATTGATTGGAAAATCAATAATTTATATTGTGACGAAATATATTTATTTTTGATTTGTTTTAATTTATGTTTATTTTTCTATTTTTAAATGTTTATTGTAATATTATATTTGTAACGATAAAAGAAAAGAAAGATAAAAATTAAATTATATTTTACCTTTAAATGAAATGAAATTTGAAGTCTAACAAATTAATCAAATAGAAACGTATTGACATTTTGATAAAAACAAATACTAACATTTTAATCCAATGAAAAATTAATGACAGTTTAGTCCAATGATAACTTATTGACATTGACCAATGAAAACATACTAAAGTTTTGGTTTCAAAGAAATTATTGATATTTTGATCTAATAAAAAATTGCTGACATTTCAGTTCAATAATAATTTAAGGACATTTTGGTTCAATCTATTCAACAGTCGTGTTGACAATCATTTTTGTGATATTTAAGTCCAATAATAATTTATTGATATTTTGATCTAATCTATTCAGCAGTCATATTGACAATTATTTTTGACGATATTTTCGTCTTTATGTAACATTTTAGTCCAATGAAAAATTACTGATAATTTGGTCCAATGATAACTTATTGACATTGTCCAATGAAAACATACTAAAATTTTGGTCCCAAAGAAATTACTGATATTTTGATCCAATAAAAAAATTATTGATTTCAATAATAATTTAAGAATATTTTGGTTCAATCTATTCAGCAGTCATGTTGATAATCATTTTTGTGACATTTAAGTCCAATAATAATTTATTGATATTTTGAACCGATCTATTTAGTAATCATTTTGATAATTATTTTTGTGATATTTTCATCTCTGTGTCACATAGACTATTTCATAAAAAATAACATATAAAAGTTAATGGATCAATAAATTTGTCATATTTTTTTATTTTCAGAAATTAAAATTAAAATTTTTATCTTTTGAAAATGAATTTATCATTGTTTTATATATTTAAAGATAAAAATAATTATTTAAGCTTAGATGATGCAATTATTAACGCATGCCGTAAGTTGGGCAAGATTAGAATTGCTGTCTAACATAACAATGAGGAATAGAGGAAATATGATTGGATGGGCCTGGAAGGCCTACTAAATGCATGATTTTCATGGATTTGGTAATTTAGATATCATTCTTTTTATGTTATGTTATTTGATTTTATTTTAATTTTCTATAATATTAGATGGTAATACATGTATGGTTGTTATTTATTAGGATTATTATATAATGTAAAGTTTGTACTTATTGAGGTATTAATGGAAAAATTTAAAATTTCTTATTTATTTTTTATAGTTTTTCTCTAGTCTTTTATAGTGTTTTATTAGAGGTAGAAGTAGAGTAACTTCTTAATTCCTAACAAAATACCAACCTTAATAGTGAAAGAATGGAAAAAATACGAAGCAGAAGCGAATAAAAATAATGTTAAAACATATTTTTCATTCTTATAAAATACATAAAAGTTTAGATTTACTTCTTATAAAAATGTTGTCTATGTTTTGTTCATGTAAAATTATAATCTATTATTTTTTGGTTTGGAGTTAGTTTGGGATTCATCCGTACATATGTGTATGATGACTTGACATATAAGCTGATCTATTCCCAATCATAAACTGACACGTGTTAAACACTAACGCGCGCTCTCTTCATCAAATCTGTTTTTCTTGTCTTTTTTATTATCGCCGTCCAAGTCCTCCACCAATATCACCTCCTCCGGCACCGGCGTCTCGCCGTATCCCCACCGCTCCTTCACCGTTGGCCAGTCCTCCACCACCACCCTCTGTTGTCCGTCAATAACATCGTTTTTCGTTTCTCCCTCGCGCTTCCCGAACAGCCATCATCGGAGTCTCTTGCTCCTTCGTCGTCGCCATTGCCGCCATGATCTTCCCTGCCACTGCGAGGTCTGCTTCGTCTCCGTCTTTGCAACATTTTGCTGGCAAGTTTGATGGTTATGATGAGGAAATTGATTGGAAGGAGGAGGGTTGGAATGATGGGTCTGTGGTTGAAACGTTGAGGTTGTTGTTGATGGGAGGGGAATCTTTGATACTGGTGTGAAAGTGTAGATACGGGAAAGTTAAAGAGGCAGTTGAATGGATGAACAAAAGGGTCAAAGCTGGTGCTAGTTGCTTTTAGGAGTGATCTCACATTGAACAACAAGGTGATTGAAATGTAGGGGAATTGTAAAAGCACAATTGATGCACATAGGGTGTTCGATCATATGCTCAATAGAAATATGGATCATTGGCACTTGATGATGCGACTATGCAAATAACACCAATGGAGATGAGGCCTTGTAGTTGTTTGGGCAGATGAATGAATCGAGTTTGATTTTAATGTGTTTTTTTTCGTTGTTCTTGATCTAGATTGATTATAATTTGTTGATTTTTCTGGAAGTGGGTGGTGTGGTGCTGTTAGGGGGGCCAAAGGGATTTCTTGCACTTTTTTTTTATAATTAGTTTCCTGCATTTTGTGGCGAAACAAATTATGTTTTGATTTTTTTAATATAATTCGTGACAATTTTTAATTGTTTTAGAAAAATAAATTTCAAATTTAAAAATGTCACATAGTTTAATTCTGGATAAAAAAATCACATTTTAATTTTATAAAGATGAAAATTGAATAAATTTTTTTACAAAAGATAAAAAATGAATTTTGATAGTTTTATAAGGATGAAAAATATATTTTAGTCTAAAAATAAATAAAAGTAGAAAAGAAAGAGAACCCAGTAGAAACATATTTCAAATGCATGAAGCTTCCATTAACCATTGCAAATTCTCATAGTCACGACCGGACACAAATGATGGTTAACACTACAAAAGAATAACAAAATAGGAAGGAATGACTCAATTCTTTGTACAAAACAATCAATTTAATCGTCTATTTTTAAATTTTTATTTTAAGTTTTAGTCCAGAATTTTGTTTATCCAAAATGTCAAAATCGATCAATAATCAAACAAGACTCAGATAATGACATCAATCCCATGACTACCAGTTATTACAGTTTTTTTCAAGTGATACAGAGCTAACAAAGAAAAATATAGAACCAAAATCCGAGGACAAATTTGAAAAAAAAAAAATAGGACTAAACTGAATGTTCAAATAAACAGTGTGCCAAAAAGTATAATTTTGAAAGAAAAGATTTTGCAAAATGTTAACGCATATAAAAACTTGGGTATCTTTTCCAAAAATAAAACACTTCTAAGAAACGGTCGACCCTAACTCAATTCTTTTATAACGCCATTCCAAATGAAAATATGATACCCTTAAATTCTTTTATTGAAGCTTTAATATGAAATCAAATCAGAAATTACTTACATTAGCTGAACTGAGTTTTGACCGTGTCGAGCGATATAACTAGTATAGAGCGGTTGCAATAAACTATTCCCATTACTGCATGCACTCCCAGTGAGCAAAATGGGACTAGCAATTTTTTGTTGGTTACCACAACATTGTAATTACAGAAGCATGAACAAAATTCTCTTTGTAACTTCCACATCTCTATACACTTTGTATATTAAATCTATATTCTTCCCAGCATGCCACTGAATGATCGAATGAGTTTTTTTAATATGCTAAAAACACTATATAAAACAAAAACCATCACAACCTTCTTGGAGGCCAGTAACCTTAAGTTCACCCTCAGACCATGTTTTCGCATGCAACCCAGAGAAGCAGTACCCAAGAAGAGAAACCAAGAACCAATGGTACATAAGAAGACCTTCAGGGCTTCGGAAGGTCCCCATATGTGGGCAACATCAGCCGATACCTCCACATAAGAGACTGTAGAGCTTACTTGATTGCTTTCTGCCTGATTCAGTCCAAGACTCTCATTCAACCAATCAGACAACCAAATGAGAATTTTTGCAAGCCATGCAATTTCATCATTGGAAATGGGACGTCTCATCCAGTCGCCTTTGTATTTAACATCTGCAAATGCATAATTTCCGGCTCCTCTTCTAGGCTTGAATATCTCATCACGGGATTGTTGATGTGGCATTGGTTCAGTACAGGTTGATGATGACTTTATAATAGCATGTCCATCAAATAAACACCCCAATTTTGCCTTCAATGAATCTATGCATTGAAGCCTGGGTACAAGATTATCACCAGTTATAGCTTGTAACTCGGCTTCAGCACGCAATATAAATAACTGCAGTGACAAAAAAATGAAATGAGATGATAAAAATCTATATTATATATAATATAATGATCACTACAGTTAGAAAGACAACTCTGCCTATGTAGTGCTATGTCACCAATCTTTACATAGTTGGCCCAAACCAAAAGGCAGAAATACCAGACAACACACGAATATGATATCATTGATATGGTATGAAGAAGTCACTATGGCTTTGGCGAATGATTGATTATACCATATTTAGAATTTAGAAACACATTACAATAACATGAAAAGATATAAGACCTGAAGTAGTTGTTGTCCACCATCCTCCCCATCAGCAAAAAGTCGCAAATCTTTGTTCCAATTCTCGTGCAAAAAAGACCCATCAGCATCAGTCTCACATAAGCCATCCTCCCAGTCCTGAAACAACCAGTAGTTTTAATAAAAAAAAATATAGATATTAGGTCATGCCAATTAGGCAAAGATTGTGTCTGGTGCAAAGCATTTAATCAATCGCCTAAATCTGCTATGAAACAAAATAACAAATTAACCAATAAGTGTAAAGAATGGAGTCATGAAACATCAATACATACAACATTAAGTGTTATGGCTTATGAGCAAAGTCACATAAATGGTTACATATAAACCTCTAACACACTCTCATTCAAGAGCCTTTTGGCTTGAAACATGGATACTGCACAAGTCCACCTACTTTGTGTTAAAATTCAACTTTTTAATTGACAGAATGATGGGCTGCAAAGATTGAACTGTAGACCACTCCATCATAGAGGCTATAATACTACATTCTAAACCAAATATCTCAAGAGCTTAAGTCAATAGGTGAAGGCACGTGAATGATTTTAAACTCATACTCATCTCTAACAAAAATGAGAAAGATAAAGAAATTGGATAACTAATAGTTGGTATAGAATCAACTTTGCGGATGCAAAGATATATTATAATGCAAAATTGCAAATAATGACAATTAAATTGAAAGAGCAATGAAATTGGGAAAACTGTAAAATCAGAAGAGAATTACCTGCAACTGTTCACGAATAATAGGAACATATCTGTACAAGTTATTCAGCATTGGTTTGCCTGACCCTGCTTGTTTGGAATGGAAAAGGGAATCCACAGTCTTCAAAAGGTCAATGAGCTCTTTAGATGATGTCAAGGTGTCTAACACCTGGTAAATGCAGGTTAAAAAGTGAGAAGTCTATTCAGCTAAACCTCAAAAAGTCTCTTATAGCTATAAGATCCCTCAGAAAGTTACAACCACAAGAACATAATATTTATGACAGGATTGACAAATGAGTCATTACAAATAATTGAATTCCCCCCCCCCCCCCAAAAAAAGGCATACAGATAGGTCTATAACATCTAAGGTGAATTTGAGGTTTAAATGAGTATATCTAAACTAGAAAAAAAAAAACAATTTAAAACATGTGAAGTACAGTTCTACGAAGATCAATTATCACACTAATAAAATCAATTATCCTTTGAACGATAATAATTTTTATCCCAATTCAGTATTGGAACACAATGGGACTACCAGACAGCATTTGGTGTGTGCGTTGCACAGAACAGAACACAATGGACTGATTCTGTTATGATCTATTCTTTGTGGTTCCACACTCTTTAATGAAACCAAAATGCACAACTTCTTAAGTCCATGTACTGCTTTACAACTACATTGTAGATTTAAAATGCACCAAGCAGAATAGAATCCATATGTTATGTTCCCTGTCATTATAATTCGTCTACCAAATATTACCTAAAATCCTTTACAGCAGTTAAGCAATAAGTGGATATTATTGCAAACAACTATTAAACAAACCCAATAAAATGTATACGTGTGAATGTGGTTTGTGGTGTGCAGGATAATGCATCACAGGCAGATAATCAAATTATAGCCAACAAATTCCATGGTTACGTATATTAATAATTCATGTTTCATAGATAGACTGAAAAACAGGTGATCCTCTGGAAGCAAAGGTTGCAGGAAGGCACCCATACAAGTATCCTCCTATTCTTTCAAGAATGAATTCCCAGGCCATATGACTGGGTTATCACAGTGCATGTCATTGCTAGTCAGTGACACCATTGAAACAATAGAGAACGAAAATTGAAATTGAAATCAACATCATTCAATAGCCACATTTTAATTCTCACAGTATTCCTACATTTTTCACAATCTTTGTGCACACAAATTAAGAGAATAACATTCATGTTCAGTTTCAGTTTCCACAACACATCCTAAGTAAGACCTTTTAAGTGACAAACTAAGGGTATGTTTGGAAATCCATTGGGAAGGCTGTGAATGGACGTTGGATTTGCCTTGTAGTGCACGCTGCAGCAAACCGAACGGGGAAACAAACGTGTGCTAAATGATTTGGCTCTTAAATACATAATGGTAAAGTAACATTAGTTAATGAGACAAACAATGGTTGATATTTTGTCACACCGATGATTTATTAATTATTATACAGGGGCACGCAATATCAACTCTTTATTTCCTAATCAATGACTAAGATCAGTTACTTTTGCCCTATAAAATGAGTTGTTCACTTTAGAAGAAGAACCAAATCCCATACTAATATCCACCATAAAGCAGTCCCCAACATATAATTTAGTAAATAAAACAGTTAACTTACCTAAATTTGTAAACAGTGTACAAAAGTGGGAAATAAAAGTAAAACCATGGTTAAGAAACAAACCTTGAGCACCATCTGGACTACAACTTCAACATCACTATGAAGAAACCTGTGAGCAAACCCAATGAAATGCATGACCAAGGAACTATAGTATAGATAATTAGAGAGAACATAGTCCTGCCACTGCCGCGAAAACCCATCACCGGCACTTGCAGGCACAGAATTTTCCTTCTTCTCGCCGTAAGATTCATCCATATTTGAAAACTCATCCACATTCATCGTCCAAGGCTCCAAATAACCAACCCAAACCGACAACACCTGTGACACATTCTTAACCGAAGCCGCCATAGGGCAAAACAAAAACGTTCTCAACAGATACCTATACAGAGGCCTCTGCAAGCAGAAGTTCCAATTCCAACACCCAAGCGAACGAACAGAACTCAAAGACCCCAAATCCTTGCTCTTTGCACCCTCCAAAGCTCTCCACCTAGGACTCCCACACTCACCACCACCACCACCATTTTCGCGAAACGTCGCCACGGTACTCAAATTCAAGTACCTCACAAACAGCCTCACCACCTCCCCGAGCCCCGGCGGGGGAGGCGCCTCCCCCGCCGGAAACGAAACTCGGAGGCTCCGGCAAACACTCGCCGGCAAAGGCGAGAAATCGTTGTCCACGAGCCAGAAGTGGATAAGCGCGTTGACCACGAACTCAGCCCGCGCTGAAACGGAACTGTCGTAGCCGGAGCCGTAGTGCAGAATCGAAGTCCGGTAAGGCTGGTGCGCGTGAAAATCATAGGAAGGGACAAAAGCGCGTAGATACGCGCAGAGGAGGCGCGTGTACAAGTCGCACTGAGGTTTTCCCTCGGAGGAACAGCGCTTGGAGGAGGAGGAGGCGGAGAAGCCGGGAATGGAGGAAGTCCAAGTATTAGTCCAATCTTCTAACCTAAATTTCTTAACTCTTTTGTTAACCGAAACGCAGTCGTTGTTGTCGTTTTTGCCTTTCGAAACGGGGTAGTATGCGAACCAGAAGAAGAAGTATTCGAAGACGTTGAATTGGATTTGGGAAGGGGAAGGCGAGGGTTTGAAGAGGGAAGGGCAGAGATCGGAGAGGGAGCGAGAATCGGTGTCGGAGAGGAAGGAGCGAGTCCAGTGAGGGAGGCGTTCGGCAGGGAAGACGTATTTGACGAGGGAGAGGCGATCGACGGCGGCGATGGCGGCGGCGAGGTTGCCGGAGGGGGAGAGGAGGGAGAAAAGGGTTTGGGCGAGGTCGCCGTCGGCGGAAGAATGGCGGTGGTGGATCCAGGCATTGGAAGAATCGTCGAAGCCGAAGAGCTTGGAGATTAGGGTTGGGAATGCGAGGGAGAAGAAGTGGCGGGACTGATCGGGTGAGTGCGAGTGCAGGAAAGCCTCGATGGAGGCGCACGCGGATGCGATTTGGGAAGGGGAGGTGGCGGATTGGATGGCGGATGATAGGTCCTGGGATTTGGAGAGGGAATCGAAGGTGGAGGAGGAGTGAGAGGGCATGGCGCGGTTTAGGGTTTTAGGGTTTGAGGAGAAAAAAAGGAAATGAAATGTTTGGGGTTGGGGTTGGGGTTTTGAATGAAGTGATAGTATGGTGGAAAAAGTTTTTTTTTTTAAATGAAAGAGGTAAAGGCAAATGGCGCCCTTTTAAGAGGAGAGAAGGTGTCTTCGTGGCGACGAAATAGGCGTCTTTGTGTGTATCGGTGGGGCCGTTATACATAAAAGAAAAAGAAAGCTACCGCGTGCGTCGACTAATGCTGCTGCTGTGTCTCTTTATTTTGCTTGGTAGTTTTTGTTGATTAAACTTCTTTCTTAAGAAAAAAAATATTATTATTAGTTGTCCTTTGTTTTGTAACTATAAAATATTGCGTATAATAGGAAGAAGGGATAACGATATTGATATTTTTCCTGTCTAGATCGTATGTTGGGTTATGAGACCTAATCCAAAAATATTTAGATGTGTATGTGTTATTTATCAGTTCCTAGCTCAAACGTTGGGTTATACCATTATATGCCTTCAACAGTTTAACAACTTGTTGAATTGAGCCCTGATATTCTTGGACCCATAATCTGTGTCCTCATTCGATTGTTGGTCTGAGATTTTCGGAAAGAGACTCAATGACAAAGCATGGCTTGGTCGGTCGGTCATCGACCGAAGGGATACATATATAAATATATGATGGCATTAGTGTTGTGACAGAAAAAAAATAAATTTAAAGAATATGTTTTGACTCAAATTAATGATTATTGTTACTTGGGTGAATTGAAAGAAATAAGTTATTTTGTTTCATTCATTATTTTTTTCAAAATCATTAATAGTATTAGTTATCTTGCCTAATGTTGTTATGTAAAAAAAGAATTTTGCCTAATGTTGTACGTATGCTAAAATCATGTTTTGACTCAATTAAAGAATATGTTAGATTAATGTTTTGACTCAAAAGAAGTGACATGATTGTGTCATTCGTTATTATTTCATAACTATTAATAGTATGTATTATCTTGTCTGATGATGTTGTATCTATCAATAATGCATTAATGTTGTGTCTTAATTTAGTAAAATAATGTATTATCTATCATGAAATCATCTTATTCTAAATTATTGTCTATTTATATATACATGTGCATAAAGTTGAGGTATACATGTACATATCATAACCTATTATTATCGTATTTCAGTTCAAGCTAATGTTTTGGATAATGATGTTTTGGAACTCTTTTTTAATGCCATAATAATAGTAAAGTCGTAAAGGCTTTTGTGGAATTTCCTTCCCTACAAAGCAATCTTGATGTTGCCATTTTCAGGGTGAATTAAGACCTCAAAACCTCGATAGCAAGACTCAAAGTGTTAATATGTGAATATATTGTGCATCCACAAAGGTCAGCTTTCTTCAAAATAAAAAATGATTTTCTCTAAATATTAAGGAAAATGCCTCTACTAAAATGGAGCTATATGAATTGTGGAGGCTAAGAGGAAAAAATGTAGAATTAGTGATTAAGACTTGAATGACAGAAATGAGATAGTAAAAAACATCAAATTTTGTCATGCAATCATTCAATGAAGCGGAAGAAACAAAATCTAGTGCAGAGTACTCACAGTTATCAATGAATTATGGATATGGAAGAGGTCACAAGTACTTAAGGAGTTTAGTGACTTGCTTTCAATGTGTTTATGCTTGTGGGAGCTAAAAATTTGGCACAGGGAATTAGAGCTCCTCCCAAGTTGGTAAGGGAAGATATGAATTAAAAATTATATGAATCACTTTTAGTAGCAAAGATCAAAGAAACTATGGGGTGTGGAGAGTTTAGTAGCCAAGATCAAGCAAAGTTGTATATGATGACATTTTTTTTACCATTTTTTTTACTAGTAGATGATCAAGGATGATATTAGCATTATTCTTCTTGACCTTTTCAATTATGATACTATACTAAGCACAAATTGTGTTGCTTTTAATAATAACATTTACTTTCCCGATCAAAAAATAATAATAGAAACTAAAATTGAAGTGTTATAAAGCGTTGTTTCATGCGGGAGAAGTAAGCAAAAAAAGGAATTATGTGTAGCTAAAGGCATCCAACATATACCTCAAATCTCATAGGAATGAAACACACATTAAATTAAAAGGCATACATGTTATAAAGTGTTGCTTTACTAGGGAAAACAAGCATGTAAAGGAATTATGTCTAGTTGAAGACATCCAACATACATTTTGTAACTCACATGGACAAAACACTCATTGAATTGAAGACATGCATACAAACAATTGGCAAAAAAAGTTGAGAAGCAAAACACACTAGTTGAATGAAAAGTATTTTAGAAAAGTACCTTCATGTAAAAAAAATATCTCATTGTATCTTTTAACACGTGTTTAGCAGATGATATTGCAATCATGTTTTGACGACAAATTATAGGGTTAGAAGAGATAAAGTGGTATATAATTAAATGAAGTGATGTATAATTGAACAAAATTATAATATTATTCATATCCTTTATATGGTGTACCATTTACTACTACCATACAAAAAAAGGTAAAGATATTTAATAGAATGAAATAAAATATACTTTATTTTTCTTTTAGTTCATTTTATTTTATATTAAACAATATAAAAAACTTAATTTTACTTTTATTTTCCATAATGACTACTATGTGATTTTGATTCTTTAGTAACATTTTCACTTGAAATTGGCCACATTAATCTTTTAAATTGTCACAATTAAGTTGCTTTGTTAGTATTTTTTTTCCACTTAAAATGTAAGTATGCAATCAATTAAGAAATAAAAGAAAACTTCTTATTTAGTTAATTCAAATTATGTCTTGTGTTAGATACAGTGGGAGCTGGAAGAGGATTAAGACAAGGATAAAGCTATGTGTCTTAAATAGATTTTAGCTTTTTACATATCATTCAATTGAAGACATTTGTAATTTGTTAAATTGTTTGAGAGCCTCATCTTATAATCCTTGCATTGCATAAGCATCATTCATTGGCATGCATACATGTTTTTATCAAGTCACATGTTTTGTGAAAAAGATTAAGGTTTTTACGTTTGCATAAAGAAGACAAGTATTTATGGTTAAGATTTGGAAAAATCACTTTTTACACTTATTTAATCCATTACCAGAATTGGTAATCTATTACTTATGACTAAGTAATTGATTACAAGATAATGATAATTGATTACACAACACAAAAACATAGAATAAGTCTGTCTGCTTTAATCAATTATAAGGTAATCGTAATCGATTACATAAGCATGTTTTGAATACTACACTATTTGTTTTAATCGATTACAAGGCGATTTAATCATTACATTGTTCATACATCTTTTCCAGAAAGTTTAAGAACAGATTAATAGATTAATCAAGCTAATAATCAATTACAAATGAAGTTTTGATTGATTACTTAGGCAATTTAATCGATTACATTCAATTACAATAATTTGTTATAAATAATTGTTGGGTCTTTTGAAAATCACAACACACTACATTGCGAATTTTAATAGTTTTCAAAAGCCTTATGAAGTAAGAAGAGATTCTTTGAGTAACAAAGCTCTTGTCCACATATTCAAATCTTCATGGTGTATTGAAAGATTTCTTGGACAAGATTTCAAAGAAGCTTTTGGAGAGTTTGGTTTGAAACTTTTTGTTTTCAACCTTGATCAAGATTGGTAATCATATGCATTCATATACTGTGGATCATCATGTTGTTTCTCTCTATTAGTTTTTGTGTGTAATTTGCTTTTACATTTCAGCTTGTAAGTTGTTATTTCAAAAGGGTTCTTTAAGCTTTTCTAGAGTAGTGTTCTCTAGAGGGAAGAGTAGACAAGGGTTCTATATGTCTTGATCACTAGGAGTCTAATAGGGTTTTAGATTTCAGTTGTTTATCTAGGGTTGATAAAGGGTGATTGTTGTAAAGCTTGCAAAGAACAGATTTTGATTTAGTGGAACTCTAACCAAGGTTTGATTGGAAGAAATTGGATGTAGTTTCTCTTGTTTAGAGGTGAACCAGTATAACTCTTTGTATTGATTACTTTCTTTAATCTCTTCTTATCATCTTAATCTATGATTCTTTTGGTGAATTTTTTATTACTCAACAAGTTAATTTTTTGTAATTGTTTTCTTGGGCTGAGTGATATGATTGATTAAAGCATTCTTGGTTAATTGTGATAAAGATTCTAAATCTGTTGCTTGTTTTAAAGAAATTTTTAAGACTCTGTTTTAACCAATTCACCCTCTCCCTCTTGGTTATTGTGTGTATTTTCATTGTTTTAATTTTGTACCACACAATTTTCATTACAAGAACACTCAATATCAAGCATATAAAGATAGACCCATAACCAACATCATTTAAATAGTAAAGAGAAACTAGCTTTATTATTTTCATATGAACAAGAATAACCAGATTTGTTGAAAACAAAGAAATTATATTCCATCTAATAGACAATGCAATATATGTCTCAACCAAAATCAAATGAAAACTAGTCTTTAAAAGCAATCTAAAAGTTCCCACAACCTTAATTACATCTTTATTGTCATCACCCACATAGATGAATCTTTCATCATCACTTGGCAGATGACTCCAAAGGCAACCCCTCACGTCAAGGGACGTACTTAAGAGATTCATTCTTCATATGCCTTACCATCTTGCAAAAGTAGCAAGTGAATTCTTTATCTTGCTCTTATCTTTTCTTTTTGATTGAGAAGAATTTTACACAATATCATTAACTTTATTCCTATTCTTATGCTAAGAATGACCTGGTTTAATTTGGAGTCACGATAAATAATGATATACTTTGATATGACGTCATGATAAATAAAGCCCCATAAGAATTATAATGGTCCAAATAATCTAATTCCATATAGTTGAGAACAATCTGAACTGGCTCCTTCCAAACTTTAAAGTTTGCATCATGCAAACTTGAGATTCCTAAAAATCTAAGTTGTGAAATTAGGAGCAATAGCAACAACAACTAAAGAGAAAACAATAAACATACCAAGCACAATTAATCTTTGTGATAAATTAAAAGACTCAAGCAAGATACCTACCATACCATTAATCCCCTATTCTTTGTGATAATAATACAACATAACCCCCCTTCTGGTTTTTTAGGAAACTCAAGACCCCACCTCCCTTTTGCCTCTCTTAATTCCTTTCTTTCAAGAACCAACCCCTATCTCTCAAGCCCCCCTCTTCATCCCCATTTTCATCTCCCTTCCATTCTTTATCCTCCATTGTTCTAAAATTCATCAAGTTTATTGCATCTGTGTAGCGCTCTTAAGTATGGCGAGGTAAATGTAATATCTTGAATTTCTAAGCATGTAATTAAGCCTGGATTAAGCCTTTGATTAAGAATGATGATTAGGCTTAGTAAGTTTAGAGAAAAGCTTGAGAACAGAATTGAGAAAACAGATTCGAACATGTGGCGCTAACCGCGTGGAGTGTGGCGCGATCCGCGCCAGATGCTTAAACCAGGCCAATTCATGCGGCCTCTTCACGCTCTCAGCGTGGATCTCACGCTAACAGTGTGGGTTGGCCGAGCTTATGGCGCGGTCAGCGTGGGAGTTGACGCGGTCAGCGCGGGAAGCTAAAAACAGGCCAATCCTTACGGCCATCTCACGCTAATAGCGTGGCTCCGGCGCCAATAGCGTGGGTTCTTCGAGCCTTTGGCGCGATCCGCGCGGGACTTGGCGCGAACCGCGCGGGACCTCGGGCAGGCTTTTATAAATGGTCCATTTGGCTGAGAGAGAGAGGAGAAAGGAAAAAGAGAAAGAAGGGAAGAGAGAGAGAAACCGCCATTAACGACTTTTGAGAGCTTGATATCTTCTTCACCTCTCATCTAAACACCTTAGACCCAACTGAGAAAGTTTCCAGAGCGTCGAGATAAGCTAGTGACTTAGCTTGATTCTCGAGAAAAGTCGACTTACGGCGAGATTGAGATTCCAAGGGGAATTTTTGGAATTGAAGAACCAGGACCAGAGGAGGCTTGGCTGAGCGAGCTGTCTTAGGGAAAGTGGTTCCCTAGTGTGTCTGAGCTACACAGAGGTAAGAAACTCGAGCTCTAGCCGTTGGTTCTGTGTTTGGGTCTTTGGTTAGATTTTGAATATCTTGAGGGGTGTTTTTGGAGGTGTTAGAGCCGTTATTAGGCTCGGACTCTGTAGAGTCTTATGCTCAGAGGACTGTTCTGAGGAGTTTAGAGCATTGAATCATCTTTACTGATGAAGTTTGATTTTGGCTCTGAGTCAGTATGAGCAGAGATAAAAGGTTGACTATTTGACTAGTCTGGACCTTAGAGCAGTTGACAAAGTTGCTCATGAGATGTTGTAGATGCGGTTTGTGAGTTGGAACTGCTGATTATGAGAAGTTTGGTTTTAGGCTATGGTAAGCAGAGATATGCTTTATGTTAGCCTGATCAGAGTCTTAGTGGAGGCTCTGTAGTCTGGTATAGGCTGAGAAGGATCCTGTTGAGGATCAGATGATCACTTGTACAGTGATTAGTTTATGTTTATAGAAAGGATGAGAGTTCCCTTTCGCTTGAACGGTCTAGAACCGTATCTGATATGTTATATACTTGTTCTTGTGTAGGACGTGAGCGTGAGAGCTCTGGTGGTGTTGACCACGAGGCCAGGAGAGCCGGTGATC
>PYAF01004847.1:1141478-1156669 GCA_007407185.1 Glycine tomentella | reverse complement strand
GGTCAAAATCTATATTTCTTTAACATTATAAATAAAAAATTTACTTGAAAGTAAAAGTACAGTAGACAAAAACTAGAAAAGTTCAAGCCTAATTTTAGATAAAAAGAGAATTTGTTCTTTAGAATTTTACTCATCAAATAGTTGATAGCATAGATTGATCTCGATGTGAATATATATAAGTTCTTCACAATATTGAAGAGTTTTATACTCCAATAACTCATATCTAGTTATGTCTTAATTTTAATTTCTGTAATAGTATATTTTAAAATTCAAAATAGATACTTTTTTATTTTGCTATGTATGTTATTTATGAACAGTATTTATCTTTCATAGACAATATGTTTGAAAAAGAATAAGAAAAAAAGGAGTAGAATGAAAGAAAAAAAGAAGAAGTACTAGAAAATGAAAAGACAAAATGACAAATGATAATTGACCACCACCTCATTTTAGATACATTGAGGTGGAAAGAATATATGATAAGAAAAATATTATATTTTTCCTAGTTTCTATATATCCTTCTACCACTAGAAAGAAAGTCTTTCTTACGTTTTAATGAGTGTGTTTAGATTAGAATTTTCAAACTTATTTGTGGGGTGGGGGAGTGGAGAAGGCCCACTCTTGCCTCCCTTACATCTTTTCCTGCTAAGATACTGGTTAATATAAAAAGATCTTAAAAATATCACTGGTATTAATTTATAAGCAGATCATAAACTTTTTGAACATAAATATTGATTATAGAATAATAATATGTGATTTTAAGAGATTAATCTTACTTTAATCTTGTATTGCGTAACCTACTATAGCTGGCCTAGTAAAAAGGTTAATATATACTAGATTCTAGAATCCTCCATTTCGTTGTCACCATTAAAAAAAAATCTTGAATTGTAAAGGAGTATATATTATTGGTTGACATTTAAAACTTGTAATTAATGCTTTCAAACTGCAAAAGCATAAATCTCATAGCTTTGAGTCAAACCCAATTAGTTTATAGAAAAAAGAAGGGGAACCAAATACACCCTTATTCATAATCTTGAATTATTTTCTTTTTTTATATATTTTCTAAATGCATTATATGAAATTTCTGGACCTTCCCTTATTTCAACTTCGGTTCTTACAAACGTGGGAACTTATAATGAGCATGCTTGTAAGTTTATGAAGCTGGTCCTACTTTGCACTCAGATCCAAATTTCCAGTGGCACATGGGTGTCTTTTGTTGTCAACTTGATCATTGGAAAAATGGATGTTGATGTAACATAACAAAACTATTGCCTTGATTTCTAGTTATTTTATGGACCTTAACGTTAGAAAGAAACAAGAAAGTAGTTATAAGAAAACCTTAACAAAAATTCTACATTTATATATACATCTGCTTTATAGACAACCAAGACAGTATCATAGTACCATGTCTTTAGCTGAAGCTACAAAATCTTCACTGCACGATATATACGATCTAATTTGGACGTAAACATATCAATGGACACAATTCCTTGTATTTTACCTGTTTATGTTTTTTTTCATTGGCATAGGCTAGTATTTTTATTCCACTAATCAACTGCATGCCATAATTAATTACCATAGTAAAAAGGATGAAGTCTATGATCACAAATTCACAATCTTTGGAGAAAAGGTACGTTGATTTCTTTTTGAGAATCTGATTGATCAACAATAATTTTTAAGAACAACCCATTCTCACAAGCTAATTATTGGAGGGCCATTAGAAGAATAGTCTATAATTCTGCCTCAATCACAGTACAATAATCTAAATTGGAAGAGAAATTAAAGCCACAATGAATAAGGAGCCATTATCATCTCCAAGCACATCTCCACCTGAAGCAGGGTGAGTGTGGTGTGACAGATCCATCAGAATTGAGCTATCAGATTGAGTGTGGAACTGCATATGTAGTGGTAGCTAGCAAGTTATGTTGAGTATTATGTATTGTTTTTTCTGCAAGACAAGACGTGAACACACTCCCGAAGCTTCAATGTGAAATTTAATTTTCAGAACATTTATAAACAGACCCTAAACTTCCTAATTAAACTCAAATATTGATAACAGAATTCATAATATGTGATTTTTATTAGAGATGAATCATGCTCCAGATCTTTGATTGTAACTTGTAAGGGATAATAGTATCTATATAGGTTGTTGAAAATTAAAACTTTTATTAATGCTTTCAGTTTGGTTAGGTTCAGCGAAAAACATGACTCTCGTGGCTTTGGGACAATTAAAACAGAGGTACAGAGGAAAATGACGTTGAATTAGACGGGAGTGATCAAACATGCAGGTACAATATTCAACAAGGGATGAATATTGTCTGTTTTGGTGGCCAAACGAAAACCACACATCCTTATCCTTAATCCTGAATTACTAATTAACTTCAGATTCCTTTTTCTAGACCACGGCATTTCATTGCTTAAGTGTGATCATATTCAAAAGGCATTATTTGAAATTTATGGACCTTCCCTTATTTCAACTTATGATCTTACATACGTGAAAATTTTATAAAGAATTATAAAATTGAGTTGTGGTTAAAAGAAGAAAGAAGAAGGAAAAAAAGAAAAGGAGAGAGGAAGAGATCATAAGTTCTACTCCCTTTTATGAGTAAAAATTAATCAATTAATAATTAATATTTATTGATAAAAAAATACTTAAAATTTTATGAGCAAATTAAAGGAATTGCTGATAGATAAATCACTATGGTTGATTTGACGCTGGGCATGCTTCTAAGTTTATGAAGACTGTCTTTCTTTGCATTCAGTATCCAAAGTTTTCAGTTAAACGTGCCTTAATTTCTAATTATTTTATGAACCTCATTACCTCAACGTTAGAACTTATGAGAAAACAAGAAAGTAATGCTGACAAGTGACAAAATGACTTCTGCATATTATACATCTGCCTTAGAAATCCAAGACATATGCACTACCATCATCAGTACCATGTCATTAGCTGAAACTACAAAATCTTCACTGCACAATATGATCAAAGCACGTAATTAAACATCAATGTTCAATTAATTACTTGTACTTGCTGAAAAATGTTTAATTATTTCATTTGCTAAATTACTTAGGCATGTATTTTTATTCCATTGATTATCTGCATGCCATATATATGATGAAGTCATCCCCACCCATAACTATGCCATGCTTTTGTAATACATTAACAAATATTTACAGAGTTGGATATATATATATATATATATATATATATATATATATATATATATATATATCAGGCTTTTTGGAACGTAGTTGAATTTTCGGTAGCTACCATTTCGATAAGAAGGAATAATGGTATGAAAAATTAATTATAAATAATCTTTAATTTGAAGATATAAAATGTTAAAATTCCTATCGAAATGTTTTATTTCAATAAAGGTAGTTTTTCGATAGTATATTAGGCATGTAAAGAAAAAAAGGCACTCCGACATAAAGTTTAAATTCGAATTCAAAAAGAAATTTGTGGCTCAGAGATCAAGCAAAGACAATAATATATCAAAGCCATTATTTAGTAGTTAGGAAATCATTGTATACATGTCAAAATCCTATAATTATTTGACTGTTACTATTATATATCTTTAAATAAGATATTAGTCAACATTTAATTTTTAGTTGGATTGAATTATTATCCCTCAAATTCTCATATACACCACTTATGATGCTAATACAAAAATGTTTAAATCAGTTCAAATGTTGTAGTTTATGTATTCATCTCAGTCTTAATGAAATTTATTTTTGTTTACTTTTTTATATTTATTTGAACCTTTTATTTCTTTTAATCTTTATTTTTTTCAAAATTTTACTTTATCCCATCTCCATCTCTTATTATTATCGAAAGTATAGTATTGAAATCAATATTGAAATGATTTAAGTTTAATTATTGTTTTAGTCCCTAAATATGGGGCTATGCTTTTTTTATTATGTGGAATTTAAAAATATTTTTTTTTAGTTTCTAAGTTTTGACAAATTATTTTTTTAGTTTATGACATAATAAATTAATACTTTATGGTGGTTTTTAGTATATTGTGGCGATTTTTCAGTACTTTTGTGACAGTTGTAAAATGCAAATTCAAAATGAACCAATATTATAATTCAATTTGGAAAATCAATCCATTTCCTTATCAAATTGATTTCAACAACTTTTAAAATAAATATAAAAAATGATCTTTGGTATCAAAAATCGTTTTAAACAAGGCTTAATTATTATTTTAGTCTTTGGATTTGGGGTGTACTTTTTTAATCCCTAAAATTTAAAAGTGTTTTTTTATCCTTGAATTTTGACAAATTATATTTTTTAGTTTTTGGCTTAATAAATTGATACTTTGTGTTTTTTATTTTTTAACCACTTGAATTTGCATTTTAAAATTGACACAAAGTGTTAAAAAAATCGCCATATAAAAATCAATTTATTATGTCATAGACTAAAAAAATAATTTGTCAAAACTCAATTACTAAAAAAAAAAATTTTAAATTCTAGGGACTAAAAAAGTATACACCCCAAATTCAGGGACTCACACTAATTTAATAAATTAGTTATGCAATAACTATCAAACTGGATATAACTATTGACTATTTCATTAATAATTAAGCATTTCTCTAGTTCTCTCAAGTTAAAAATATTTTTTCGATAAAAAAAACTTACTGTCTAATAAATCTTAAATAGTTTTTGAAAGTACTTCTTGTATGTATAGTTGTAATCTTTAATGAAGAGGGATCCAAATAATTGTTTAAGATTTTTACGGTTAACAGAGGTTTATATGATTCAACAGTATATAGTTTTTAAGAAACAACCCATGCTCACAAGCTAATTGGAGGGGCCATGATAATACTCCATTATTCCTGCTCAATTAATCACAGTAAAATCGTCTAAACTGGAAAAGAAAGTCGCAACGAAGGAGCCATTATCATCTCTAAAAGAAGCATTCGGTGAGTGAGATGCTGAGTCTGCTGACAGCTCCATCAGAATTGGCCTATCACAATTTCAGAACGTACTGCATATGTAATAGCAATAGCAAATATCATCTCTATTAATATTAATAATGATATTTATGAACCGCCAATTAGATATTGACAAAAGACAATTTCTTTTTTTCTTTTTTTCTTTGTCCTGTTTCTTCAATCACTGCTGGGGGCCCAATGAAACATATGGAGCTGATTTTGACAGAAATCAATATTATCCAATGGAAAGGAAAATATAAGTAGATAGAATTAAGAAGCACGTTAAATAAAAACTACAAAAGGAAAGTCTGCAAGCTATTAAACACGTAATAAATATGAGATATAAGAGAATTTAGATTAATTGTTAAAATCACAAATCATTAACTTGATCGAGATTCAGCAAAAAATACATGAACGAGATACTGAACCAATGCATATTACTGGTGGAATTAATAAGTTATCGACTGAACTAGATGAAGCCATGAAACTGATATAAATTAGGGGCGCGGCTCCCTGACTAGGGTCTTAAAAAGTTAATTGAAAAAAAAAAGGTTTTTATTAAAAATCATTTAAAAATTATAAGGAAGCACATTTTGCACATTCTAATAAAAAATGTTTTTACTTCCTTAAACAGTGATTAGCATTTGCTTATAGATAATTACTATCACATAAATAATCAAGGATATGTGTCCATATAGGTTTTAACTGTGTAACTTGGTATTTTAACTATTCTGTGTTTGGAAACAAGTTCTACTTACTCATATTGAAAAGAAAAAGTAGTTTACATCATAAAAACAAAAACGTCAAAGTAATTACTAATATGGGATTGCTTTTGCGTTGTGTCCAGTTCACTGGCCATGGCCATGACTGTTAAAGAAAAAGATGTAACTTTTATTTTTATATTTTCGCACTTTATTCCGTCAACACGCATGCATGACATCCACGAGGTGCAGTGCAATGTGAAGAATTGAAGAAGCAAAAAGTAAATTATGCTCCTACTGAGTTTGGAGTATAGTATAGTATATATAACAGCGCATGAACCGACGTAATTATAAACCTTGGCCGGCCGGTCCAACCGCTACAGATTTCACCGGTTCAACTCGCTTTGCAGCCGCCCATTTAATAACCTGCCTGATTTAACAATAAAATGGGACCAGATCTCTCTGTCCAATTTCCGATCTGATGGGCCAGTTCTACTGATTTTTAAAAGCACCAACTTTATTTAGATTTTGTTTTTACAAAAATATTTTTTCATGCGGTAAAATATATTTTTAATTTTTTTTTAAATTTGAAATTCAATTTTAGTTCTTTTAAACATTTTCGTTTGATTTTAGTCATTCTAATTTTTAAAAACACCACTTTTAATTCTGAAGATAATATTTAATAACATTATAAAATGTTATCTAAATCACTTTAAAAATAAAAGGATATTTTAAAATTAGAAAAATCAAAATTGAATAAATAAAATAAAATTTCAAATATTTTAGAGAAATTGAAAACATATTCTTACCTTTTTTTAAGTAAAACTATTTGTGAACTATATAAGTAAAAAAGTATATTTTTTTCATAAAGTTTGAAATATATGATATACTTAAATAAATTTCTATAACTTGAAAATAACTGTATTTTCATAATTGCACTTTACAATTAAAATATCTTGGCCCTCAAAAAAAATATCTTAGAGATTTTTTTTTCCATTTAATAATGACATGTATGCTCTTTTTCTTATTCCATGGGCATTAAGAAGTACACTTTTCTGTTTGTTGATTTTTCTTACAAAAAATAGAGTAATTTTTTTCCGTTAGATTTAGACCATTGAAAAAAAAACATTTTATATGAATATAATAAAATTAAACGTGTATAGAAAAATTGTGGATCCATACATAAAATCATGGATGATAAACAACTGCACCACAATTCTCTGGTTCAAATTTATACTGCAAGTCTCGTGTGTGTGTGTGTCTATATATATATAGGGGTGAATGAGAAAATAAAATAAAATAAACAGTAAAATAAAATAATTTATACTTTTACATTTTATTTAAATCAAAATTTTCATCTTAATTACCTTTTATTATATTTCAGTCATGGATAGGAAGATAGGAACTGATTCCCTATATTGTAATACCAATTGATAAATGTTGGCCATCAATGAGAACGGCTCAACTGTTGATTAATAAGCGTGTCAGTGTCACTATTAACTTAGTGCATGCAATGACGATGCATGTGCACATAGCCACATAGGTTAAGGTCAGCTCAGAGAGTGATAATTCCCTGCAATTTGGAGACCACATGCACGATGGATTCCGACCATGTATATAAAGATCTAACCCTATGTTTGTTTGCAAAAATTAAATACATGCGTCAAATAACATTTTCATGTCTCGTTAGAGTCGATTTAGTTGTGGAAGATTGAGACAATTATTTGAGAATTTAGGTTCGATTATCATTATGATAAAACATTTTCAGGTTAATGGGATAAAAAATTGTAAAAATGATTTCTATACAAATTAGTGATGAAGTAATATAATTTATGTTTTAATTTTTAATTCTAAAATTAAGTTAGTACTATCCAATACAAATACTATCAAATTCAAAATCAATTTTAAATTTAAGAATTACTATATATATAGATAGATAAATAGATAGATATTAAATCCTGTTAGCTTTTTCAATAAGAAGATTCTTAGTGCTTAAAATAAATGCAAAACATCATATAAAAGTTTTACAATTCTGCTATAAACATGAATGCAAGGAAGTTTAACTCAGATGTCTTTTTTGGATAGTTGAATTAAATATTCATCCTAGGTTAAACAAATGAAAGCAAAACCAATCATGCATGAGTTGTTATAATTTTTTTATATTTATTTTTTATTCACACTAGCAAAAACATAGGCCACAATGCTTATGTGTTCGTGTTTCAATTTTGCTATCGTATTTTTTTGCATTAAAATTATTTATTTATTTTTCAATTTATCATATTGTGCATTGATGTGTGTTACATTAGTATAAATAAATTGAATTATATACAAAGGAAAAAATACTTACAAAATATTACATTCATAAAAGTCAAAGGAAAAATACTATTTATGTACAATATTACAATAATTGATAATCATAAATCTTCCTTAATTAATTGACAAAAGAAACAATGCATGTATTTTAGGACTATCTTTAGCTTCCTTACAATTTATGGAAACAAATGTCAATTTTATCATTATTTTTGGTTAAATTATAAGAAAACATATTAATGAACCAATAATATTAAATTTGAATAATTGTTTACCTTGAAGGATTGTTCTTAATTCTTTGTAGAACATATCATCCATAGTTTCTTGCCTCTTGACAAACTACAAAATAGGTCACATAATATGACACTTGATATTGCATTTTCAAGTGTCTATAGAAAAGAAACCTCGAGTTAGAATTAATTAGAACTAAGAAAATTTAAAATTAAATGTATGTATGTATTAAATTAGGATACATAAATATTTTAAAATAATATTTAAGCCCATGATACTCATAGAAATCTTTTAAACTAATATGGTGAAAGACAAAACAGGTCTTTTAACCAAAATGCATGAGTCCAAAATATTAGTACCCCCTTTTCAGTCTCCTTGGTTAATGATGCACATAAGTATTATGATATTGGGTTATGCAACTCTTTTATGCGAATCATTATTATCAGTGACTATTTTAATCATTAAAATGAACTCATACAAATTGTTGGTAAAAGAAAGAATTTCTATTTTTTAAATAAACCATTTTCTTTTGTTGAAATCAAATACATGAATATGACTTATAAAAATAATGTTTTACAAAAAATTTCTTTTTTGTCTTATAAAAATTATTATAGATCTCAATTTCTTCAACATTTGGATAGTTGGGATTACCTTACTATTAGACTATGTTTTATCTTTTTAACAATAGATATTATTTGTGTGTTCACATTTTTTTGGGTTAAAATTGATTTTTTTTCTTCAATTTATCTTACTATGCATTGATGTGTAAGAGCAGATTTTAAATAATTTTAAAAGGCCAATTTTAATTTAAAAACCGGTAACTTTTTAAAATTTTAAAAAAATGAACAGATTTAGTTAACAAAATAATAGATTTTTAAAATTTAAACATGTGCTATTTTAATTAATCAATAAGTAGATTTTAAAATTAATAATGGACGACTAATTTTTAATTTTAGTAAACGAAGAAGTGCTACCTTTTTTTTAAAAAAAAGAATTGTTTTTATAATTTTAAAAATGAACATATTTAATTAACAAAATGGTAGATTTATAAAATTTAAATATTTTTTTAACTAACAAATAAGATTTTAAATTTTTAAAAAATAGGCATTTAATTTTAGTAAATGAAAATAACAAGTAAAATTGAACTATAGCATTTTTAATAATGCATTTTTATTTCTGGTCAACAAATTATGCACTTCTAATGGACATGTGAGAATATGCAAAGATGGTATAAGATCACCGTTGCTTGTTGGGTAATAAAGGACATTTTTAGATTAATAATAACAACGGATGACAAATTGATGTATAAGAAAATCTTGAAAAGATATTATAAACGTATGCACTGAAATTAAGATATGTGAGGATTATACCATACACACTAAGAAAAGACCCATCAATAAGGATGCAGGCAATATACTAACTAACACTGTAAAAAAAAAACTATAACAACCACCTATTTTAAGTTCCATAAAAAGAACTTTAATTCACTGCATCAGCCTTGGGTTGTTACTTTTATCATGCTAGTTAGACATCACATCACCAGGTGAATATGATTAGAAACTTTGAAATATTGGTAAGACTGCATAATAATTAAAAAGTAGTTAGTTAAATTCATGTCCTATGAGAATTGTCAGCTAGCAAGCAAAAAAATATGTAATATCTTTTTAACAGTAATTCCAAAGATAAAAAAAACTTCATTTTAGCATTTCAAAAACTGGAAAGTGAAGCAATTTAAACCTACAAAAGCAAAAATGGGGTAGGCATGTTTGAGTGGAGAGATGGTACCAACCTGTAGGTTCCGATCAATGCCTGTTGAAGCAAATGGAAAGACTAACAATAATCTATAACAATATATAAATAAATGGTCAATGGTCATAATTTTTTAGAAATGGGAAATATTATGAAATACTAATTATCAAAAATTGAAATATAATGAAATGAAATAGAGAGAAAAAATTATCATATCATACCATAACTTGGATTAGAAACGATAGATCTTAAGTATTCTTCAGTTTCTATCCATGTAATTCATTGTTGACAATTTACATAAGCACATTGAAATAGAAAAAAAGTCATTTCTCGAGCATAGTTAATACCATATATTACGAAGATGATTTGGCAAGAAATCAAAGAGGAAAGAGGAAATTTCACACATTAAAAATGGGCTAAACCTACATAAAAAGCACTACATATAACATGAATCTATTTCAAAGAAAAAAATAATAGTATTTAATCAAGCATACTTAAAGAGGAAATTTATATATAGTGCAACACAAATCCTTCTTTCTTTCCTTCGTCCTCACCGTCACTTCTCTTCTTTTGCTTCTACAATTCAAATAGAGTAGAGGTTAAAAGTAAATGCATTTAGCATAAAAAAAAACTTTTGTTTACCCTGAAATGATAATAAAATAAATGAGAAAGACTCTGGATGTTATGAAAACAGATAATGTAGCTAGTAAGGAAAAATTAACTATAAGAAATGAGGATGGAAGAGAAGGAGTTTAACAATGTAAGAGAATAAGAGAATCTAAGAGTGAAAGAGAAGGGAAGCAAAAGTGATGCAAAATTGAACTCTGAATCACTCTATAAATACAACCTTCATAGGAGAGAAAAAAATTCACACCTGTCAAACTCATATACTCTGTGAAAACTAAGTTTTCTCCTTCATTCTCCCTGTCCCAAACACTACCCATCAATCTCTTCCACCCAAAACTAGCATATCAACATCAAAAAAAGCCAAAACTAGGAAAAGACAGGCTGGAGAATCATCTGCTTCTGTTGAGAACAGATTGAATCTCTGGTTTACCGAAGAAAAGCATAGGTTGAACTACATGCAGTTCAATGCTATTAACCTGGTGATGCCACCCAAATATCTGGACCTTTCTTGGTTCATTAAGGAGGGATTTCAATTCCCTGACTTGCTGGAGATTCAAGGGTTGAAAAAGTTCCTTGAACTCAAGGGTACTTTTTACCTTGAACTGGTAATAAAGGTGTTCTACACCTGTGCAAAGACCAGTATGGATGGGGTAGTTCGTTCCCAAGTGAAGGGAGTACCCATGGTGATAGATGAAGAAGTATGGCTGGCTGCTGCTGAAATTTCCTCTGAAGATGTGAGGAGATTTGATGAAGAGAAAGGGGGTTATAATAAAATTGAAACTTATAGAGGAATGTTGATTGAACCCCAAGCTAGGTTGAAGACTAGACTTGATGTGGAAAATTAGACTGGGGAAGATAGGTTACTCCACTACATAATAATATATATCCTTAACCCTAGGTCTACCATCCATGCTCAAATCACAGATGATGATTTGCAACTGGTCTATGGCATGAAGACCTCCACACAGATCAATTGGATCATGGTCTTTGTGGAAACTATGGTGAAAGCCACTAGGCTCATTAGCTATAATTTTCCTTATGTTGTCCTTATATCCAGGTTCATTGACTACTTCCAAATTGATGTATCAAATGAGGTGGTTGACAACACAACTGAAATCACCAACCTCATCAAGGAGAAGCATCTAAATAAGCTTGGACTAATCAAGACACCCCATAGATGACATATGGCTGGTCAGCAACCTCAAGCTGAAGGTGCAGGAGGTGCTGAAGAAGCTGATGAAGGGGCTGCAGAACAACCATAATCTCTTTTTGAATCCCTTATGATTCAAAAGATGGATGCTCTTCTGACCCTACATCATGAGCATAGGGCAGAAACCAACTCTACAATGGAAGAAATCAAATCTAGAGTAGAGAACATTGAAACTAGGCTTGTCTTAGATGACTTTAATAGGCTCTAGATTAGGAGATCTTCTGTTCATGTTTTGTTGTATTGCTCTGTTTTCCTATTTTGATTAAGTTTTTTTTTCTTTCTTTCAGCATATGTGTTTTGCTTTATCCATTCAATAAAATGTTCTTTCTTCCTTACCTATTTTTCATATTATATTTTTGTCTTTAATATACCAAATAGGGGGAGAAAAATATATAATTGAATTGAACATATTATGAAGCTGAAAATACTATACAAGATAGGGGGAGCAATTAAAAGAAATTGGTTATGTTTATACAATGATTCTTAACACTTGATGTTAGCAAAAGGCTCTGACATAATTTCAAGATAAGAATGAAGTTTCCTTCTAACTATTCATCTTGCCTCGTGTGTTTAAAGGATAACAAATGTCCAATTGGTATTTGACATGTAAAAAACTAAAATTCAAAAGCTTCTTCATCATCCTTGATTAGTTCTTCATCATTCTTGATCAGCTCGTCATCATCCTTGATCAACTCCCCCTATACCCAACAACATGATCAAGCAATATTCACTTTAGAGCCTGTATTTATTTATTTGAGTCTATAAACTGAGGCAAGGTTTAAAGGTCCAATGTTGGTTCAGAGGTAAAACAAAGAACAAATTTGAATAAATAACTCCATTAAGGGTTGGGTCCAACTTTGTCACTTTCAAGTATGTGCTTAGTTGATACAAAGTAATTGGAATTAACAACTCAATTTTCAGTTTTTCACCTTATCATGTGCAAGGCATTAAGGATCGGTGATGATCAGTTCACGATTTAGATCTATTTTCCGAAATTGCAAATCAAAACTAATCAATTATAAGATTGATGATTAGTTGTTAAAGAAAAATATATACATACTAAAACAATATAAGTGTGGAAATGAATAATTTCCTTATTTCCTATGCACATTAATTATTAGTTTCCCCATGCTCTTCTCCCCTTAACTTCTAAAGCAAAACCTAGCAAGACCCCTATTTTTTTCAGCTACCTCTGGTTTTCTTCTCTTTTATATGACTTTCCATCTTAGATCCAAAAATGGAAGGTGTGTTTTACCTCCCCCCCCCCCCCCCTTGTCACTAGAGTAGTCACGTATCCCCAATCCCTGATTATTGGTTTGCGCGTCAAGTCAATCCATCTGGGCAGCGAGGGATGGCACATCTGAGGTATGAGCCCACAGAATATTCCACTGACAAGATTGTGTCTACACCTAAGCCATCACCTTGGTTCATCACCACACAGAACTCTCCTTAAAGATTTGTACCACCTAAATCACAGAATTAGGATTCATGCAATTCTGCCATTATTACATTAATTTAAGGTGCAATTCCCACAACAAGAAGATACTCCAAATAATCCATATCAATTGGGTGAAGATTAGCAGCAAATTGCATGAATCAATTTGCAACTAATATGATTCTAATTACAATGTTGAGGATAGCCGAGAAAAAAGTTATGTGTGAAAACCAACATACCATAAAGTAACATACTGAGAAATATTGTTATCCAAATATCATTTTGTTAAGTAACATACTGAGAAATATTGTTATCCATTATATAGTCTAATTTATTGAGTTTTAAGATAAATATCTAATTTAAAAGCTATTGACAGAGTTCTTATATTTTTTTTAAGATAATTTATCAGATCCCTGTTCATTAAGCTATTGACAGGCCTGTGGATTGTGTATTCATGACACCGAATAAGGAACACAATTCTAGAACTATAGTAATGTCATACATACATACATACATATCATATTCAAATCAAATCAATGTTCTAACTACTACACTAAATGGCAAGCAACTTACCTTCCCAATAAACAGAGAATCTAAGACAATTTTTTTACCAAGCAGTCAATGATGTTCAAGCCCATGGTGAATGGCTTGCAGTGCAAAGAAGGAAGAAAAATAATAAAAGAAATCCAGTTTAGTGACTCCCGGCTGAGGCTTGGGATCACAAAGCTAATCCTTTGTCCACCTCGGGACCAGGGAAGCAAATGGACAACTATGTGGCAGCTTAAAAAGGGGACTGACACCCCTAGGAAGTATGCGCAAGACCCTAAACGCAAGAGACTAAGAAAGGACTCTACTAAGGTTGTTTCTATGGGTCCCACGATTCAGACCAAATACCCCAATCCTCAAGGGAAGAACCTGGATATAGCCCGTAAAGATGACAAGTCGAAAGCCATCCCTCCCAATGGCTTTTTATTGGTGTCCACTACAAAACCAGAAAAGGACATTTCTATGTTTCCTAAATAGGATAATAACACTGGTCTAATTTCCCAACCGGACAATAGCATGAATGTTGACCAGAATATGGATGTTCATCTTACCTCTGAAAGGGAAGAGATTTTGCAATCGATAAAGACTTTTCCGGATCATGATCCTGGCCCAAGATTGAACAAAATTAGAGGTGAAATTAAAGGTTAGAAATACCTGAGGTTAGGGATTCTTTAGATTAGAACTTGCTTCGCTAAAAAAAGTTGTCGCGTCGAATGCAAACCGAAGGCTTCTGCAATGGAAACGAGAGAGGAACCTACGGTGTTCAAAGAAAATGCGTTCAGATCTTCTAAAAGCGAGTTCAAATCCTGATTCAAACCTGTGAGAACTCTACGAGAGAGAAGGATAGAGATGGAGAGCGACCGAGGAGAGAGAAAGAGAGCGAGCGACCTAGCGAGAAGGTAGAATTGTAGAAAGATTGGAATTACTCTTTCTCTCTGTTTCTGTCTTTGATCCGCAGTGTTGTATCGGAGGCAAAGGTTTTCCTTTACTAATAACGGAGGCAAGGGTTTCTCTCTGTGAGAACTCTTACGAGAAATGAACTATAGAGCTTCACTTGGCACAATTTTTTTTTTTATTTTGATCAGTCAGAAAACACTTAGCACGAACTGAAAAGTCTATAAGTTGTATATTATAATTTGTTTATAATTTAATTATAGAAATTAAGTGTGTATCAATTAATTTATTAATTCTTTATAATTAATGATATTTGTAATTTGTATATTATAATTCATAGAGAAGGATTATGTGTCTAAGTTGTATATTATAATTTATAATATTAGGAATTTGAGATTGAAAACAAAAATTGTTTAACGTGTAAAGTGTTACCATTGTTTTGTAACTAATAGTCTAATAATAATAATAATTAGTTGTGTAAAAAAATATTTTTTTAATTTTAATATATATATATAGATAATATTATATGTATATATTAATAATAATTTAATCA
>PYAF01004847.1:1106251-1136838 GCA_007407185.1 Glycine tomentella | reverse complement strand
ATAAGATATTATTATTCAAATAATATTTTTTCAATATTTCACTAAAAAAAATATCTATATCATATATTATTAATTAATCTTCTTCTAATATATTTTATATCATATCCCATATATTTATATTTCTATAGAAGTATGTTAATATATGCTAATTTAATAAAGGGTAATATATGTTCCCCCCTAAAGTTTTCAAAGTTCAAATGTTGTCTCTTTAAAAAAATTTGTCCATTTTCCATCCCTTTAATTTTATAATGTATATTTTTCGTATCTTAAGCATCAGTGACGGGACCAATTTTTTTTTTTTTTTAAGAGGGGCGTAATTTTAACATATGATAAAAAAAAATTAATAATGAGAAATTTTATTATTAATTATTTAAATTTTGGTTTAATAAAAAAAATATTATATATCATATGAAAGTAAATATAACTACTTTTAATGCAATTTTGTACTTAAAATTTTTAAAGTTTGTGGCACAAAAATATGGTGAGATAAATGTATTTTTTGTTAAAGAATAAAAAATAACTTTTTGAATTGTCATACTTTAATTTCATAAATTAATTTATTTTATAATTAAAATTGATTTATCTATCAAACTTCAAATATTGTAAATTCTTAGTTAACAATAAGTAATAAATAATTTCGTATAACAAATAAAAACATTGCCTAAAGAAAAAATAAGTTCAATATTTGATAACAGAACAGTACTTACATAGTTTTGCACATGTGCCTAAATATTTTTATTAGACGGACTAAACTCAACTTTGAAAATTTTAGAGGAGGGGGGCAATATATAATACTAATCTATATTAGACGGACGAAACTAAATTTGAAAATTTTAGAAGTGGCAAACCTATATTTTACTCTTTACTAAATTTGTATATATCTTAATTTATGCTTTTTTATATTTTCATTGCATATTTAAGTAAATGATATTGTATTTATTAATATTAATTTATATTTATAGATATTAATGCAATGGTATATTTATTAAATTTTTTTGTTAGTACATATTAATAAATATAAAGATTATATATTAATACACTTCTACATAAATATAAATATGTTTTATATAATATAAATGCATTAAAAAGGTTAATTGGAAATATAGTATTTAAATATATTTTTTTAGTAAAATATAGAAAATATTATATCTATAATAATATATTATTTCAATCACTAAAATATGCAAAATAATAATAATTAAATTGACTGTCCTTTTAAATACTTCATCATCTTTAATAATTATTTTGTCATTGTTGGGGTTAAAAGTCAACTACTAGCAAATCCTTTAACTTAAATTATTACCAAAATCAAAATCGAACCGAATTTAAGAGATGTTAAATATCTACTCAAATATCTAATGTATAAATATCCATTTAAATCTGTAACATCTTTGCAAAAGAGTTAAAATTTAAGCATCAAGTTTAAGGATTAATTGGTTTGAATATCTTGGTGTCTATTTGCAAAAGAGAGAATAAATTTTAAGTATCAATATTAAGATCAATAAGGTTCAAAAAGGTAAAACTAAGGGGATTTGAGTACTCTTTTCCCAAAAAAACAATATAAAAATGTTTTTGAAAAAACAGTAAAAATAATTAATATCAACGTTTGAAGCATGTGAAAAATTATGATTATTGCTTATCAAAATTTGAAAAACAAACCCTAACCTTGGGTATATTAGAAATTATTTTTGGTACATCTCATTTTTTTGGTACATGATATTACAAATTATTTCATTAGATAAGGTAAAATTAATTGAAATTTATTTATAATTGAAGGCCAAAACTTAAGACTTTTTTTTACTAATGATATTTAATACCTGAAGGAATATTGTATACCATATTTACTTTGCTTTATAAGTGTCTCTTTAAATAAGTTGTAAGACATAAATTAATTGTGAGTGTGCGAGTTTCATATATATAACTTGCAATTACACTATAATAAAATATGAATTATTAGTAGTCTTCCACTCTTCCTTGTTTTTTTATATATAAAAACTCTATTATGTCAAAATAAAATATGATGATAAAAACTAATTTAACGTTTTGAAATTAAGAAAATAAAGGAATTCTACTTAAACAAAAAGGAAAATTAGAGCCCTCACAGTGACTTCTCTAGTACTCTATTCCTTCTCAGACATTCAAAACTTTTGAATATCCTGGGCAGTGGGTCATTATGTTTTGTCATACGTAAACATTTTGGAGGCGATAGGGTTTGTTGGTCTGGCGCGCTATTAAATAAAAGATTAAGTGTCTAATATGTAATTAAGTATGTGACTTTTATCTTAACTTGGATTACTTGGACAATGCATCTGAATTTGTTTTAATTTGGTCTTTTGAGTATCCAAGGGCATATATGATAACTCAGCTGTGAATATATTCACCACATAGGTACTGTAATTGATTGCATTCAATATACATGCCCGCGCAAATTTAATATATAATTTAAATTCAGGAATGTTATTGTTAATAAATAATACTACTAACATACATTTTCAAAATTCAAGTATCCTTTTTAACGTATTTTTTTGTTACATATAATATTTTATACAAAATTCAGAGTCGATAAATCTAAAAAAATTAATGGAAAGACTGAAAATGAATAGAATTTGTAGTAAAATAGTATTACTTTCGTTCTGATTAATTTAATCCTTAATATTATATAAAAAATTTAGTTTGCCCCGCCACTTAAATTGGTCCTTGTCATCATTAGAAAAAAAATGAGTACTTTAATAATTATAAATAACTTCCGTAAAAAAAAAAACAATTATAAGTCAATTAAATCTTTAACGTTAATGCGGATTAGTCAATTTTTTTTTTTTTTTGATGTGGACGGGTTAGTCAATTTAGTCCCACATATGTTAGTGCGCATGAAGAACTTAATTAACTAACAGTTCACAAAAGTTGAAAAATTGTTTATTTATTTATTTTATAATTTTAGAGACCAAATAACGATAATACAATTTTAGAAATTAAATTAATTGCACTAGGTCAAAATTATTAGGACTAAACTGACTTTTTTATAACATCAAGGATCGATAAAATGAATAGTGATACTAATTTAATAAATCAAATTGTTTTTTAATTTTAAAATATATAATTATATTAATAATTTACAAAAGTCATTATGATTTCTACATGGAGACTTGTATATCTTAATACCATCAAATATCACCTATAACAAGGTGATGATAAAGTTGGTGATTATTGGGCACATAAATAAATGCATGGAGAGGAATGTAAGCAAAACTAGATGAAATTCATCCATAGTAACTAGGTGTTTGGAATATAATTCTGAAGGTGAAGTCATACTAAATTAGGTAAAAAAGAGAAAATTAAATAATATAGAAGTGAGAAAGATTCATAAACTTAATATTTTAAGAATTTGAATTAAATTACGTTGTCAAATTTATTTATATGATTTGCTAGATGTCCATTGATAAAGATCCATGAGGCATTTTATTCCTCAATAATTGGTATTAAAGTCAATATCTTTGGGTATACATGGATTTTAAAAAAAAAAATCTTTAAAATGTTTTAATAAAACACTTTAGCTAATTTTTATCTATTTTCTATTTTTTTTAAGTTTAAAGGTTAAAAATAAAATTATTCAAATATTATACACAATTAGATGGGTTAATTAAGATACTTCCATTTAAAAACTAAATTTAAATGATAAAATACTTCAGTCCCATAAGTCCAAACAAAAGTAAAAGAACCATAATTAATCCTATAAGTATATTTTTTTATTGTTTTTTTTTTAATTACGAATTTATTGTAGTTTCAAACTTATTTACGTAAGTATAGTAACTAATCTCGTCTCATGAAGACATTGTGACACATGTCATTTTGAGACACGTGTCATTTTGAGGCGCAATATATATAAACTTTGAACGGTCATAACTTTTGATAGGAATATTTGATTGATGCATAGTTTGTGTCAAAACGCTCGAAATTGAAAGAGGAATGCCTAAACATATCCCAAGGGTAATTTGATTAATTGTTTTTTCCAAAAAAATGTCTCTAAGTGTCTCAAAATTATGATTTAAGATTTAATTAGCCAAAAATTTCCAAACAATCTACTTTTTTAATTATTTAATTAGTTAATTTAATGCTATTTTCTATTTTTATAATTAGTTCTCTTAATTTCGAGCGTTTTAACATAAAGTACGCCTCCATTCGACATTCCTATAAAAATTTATGACCGTTCGAAGTTTGTATATGCAAAAATAGTTAGACCATTTGAAGTACAATATTAAAAAATAGCATTAGTACGGTTTTTTTTCCCCGATGGGGGTATTTTTTTCTTTATTTACCAAACGGGGCAGGGTAGTCAACAAAAAAATTATCACGTGGCACGAATCCTTTTTTTTTTTTGAAAAAAATCCGTCGCTAAAATTTAATCGCTAATTTTGGTCTCTATTTTAATCGCTAAAAGTGTTAGCGACGGAATTAGCGATGGAATGACTCACGCCCGGTGGGGGTGCGACTGGTCGCGTCATACTGGGTGGTCGCGTCATACTGGGGCGCGACTCACTGCAATAGATGCGTAAATAACTTTGAAACTACGGTAAATCTGTAATTTTTTTTAAAAAAACAATATTTTAATTTTTTTGCCCATTTTAATCTCATAAATCCAAACAAAATTCAATAAACTCAAATACTTCAATTCCACATACTTAAAACAATGATATTTGAGTAACTTAATTATAATGGATATTTATGGGTACTTGCTTGATTTCTGTCTTACCCATGTTTATTGACGGGTAGTGCAAGTTGACCTTCATGGTCCCTAACCACAAACAGAGTTGAAAAATCCTAAAAAATTGGGACAAGTAGATCTTCTTGGAGTCTTATGCACATTCTTATAAGTATTGTGACATTGTTTTGTGCAATGAATTCTTTAAAGTTTTAGCTCATCCAGGTGTAGTCCTTTTCTAGCTTAAGCTAAAGACTTTTGAGCCTTTTTTTTGTACAATACTTGAACAAGGGCAATGTTTTGCAAAGCCTTAAAAATATAGCATTCCAAGGAAACAACTAAATAAAGATTAGTTGGATGTGAAAGAGATGGTATTTGAAGCCATGCCATGAAGGCTAAGTATGAGAAACTATCTTGTGTCGTGCATTCTTAGGCTATCTATTAGAGGACACCCTTATTTTGTTAGAAACCTTTTTTCTTGTTGGCCAATCCAAGAAGCACCTTAATTGAAAAAGTTCTTATGTTGTCCCTTAACACGAAATTTACTTAATTAAATCTAATTGTGAAATTAAATAAAATGCACCAAGATTTGCGATTGTAGAATGTGACTAGGGGTAGAAATAGGTCAGGCCAGATCAGGCTTTGATAGATATAAGTTTGGCACGCATCACTATCACTAAGCTTAAGTCTAACTTGTTACCTATTAAAAACAATTTATTACGGCCTGAGCCTATCCTGAAAAAAACCTATGTACAAAACCTGATCCAAATCAGATCAAATAATTAAAAATAAAAAATCAACATAATAGACATGTTTATCTTATAACTTATAAATTACCAAACATGCTCTTTTCTAAAAAAATCAAGTAACATACTAGAACAAATAAAATTCATAACAAAAGTCTTAAGAACATAAACATAAAACATTGATATGATAATATCAAATATGATCTCAAGTCTCAAGCCACAAATTGAAAACCAAATTTCCTAACTAAAGTCTCAAAATCATAAACATAAAAAATGATCTCAATTCTGAAGTTACAAATTAAAACCATAAACTCAAACTCAAGTATCAATCAAAAACATAAAAGTAACACAACTAATGACATCAAATAAAGTCTCAAATCTTCAAATTGACCAGCATCAAGAGTAAGGCATCAAATCTTCAAATTGATCACTTTAAGTGGTTCATCCACCTACAATACAAGGATAAATTTTATTATTAGAAAAAGCATCAAATAAGTTATATAATTACAAGAATGAACCATAAAATTCAAAAATATTAAACCTTTTTCTTCTTCAAATTATATTTGTGACGAAGTCAATCTCCTCCATAAATGAGAGATTCAATAGATTCCTCATTCAACTTTGATCGATATTCATATATAACTCTCCCTCCAACACTAAAAGTAGCCTCTGATGCAACAGTTGAGATTGGAATGACCAATATATCAGTTGCCATCTTTGATAAAAACCTTAAATTTCAAACTATTGTTCTTCCACCACTCCAAGGCACTAAAAGAGAAGCTATCACCTTCAGTAACACAAACACCCTCTTCAATATAAGCATCTATCTCATATTTCATTGCAGGGACAACTTCTTTCTCTCTCACAATATTAATTATTTCATCAAATCCAGTAACAATTGTAGACTAGCACACATAATTAGAAGAAGTGTTGCTGCCAATAGTATTCCCTTCACCAGAAGATGATTCTTCAACACTCAAATTAACATATTCATTGTACAACTCATACAAAGGAGACCAAACTTTATTCACATTATGATTAATAATTTCTTCATACTTAAATATCAAAGGAAAATATATGTCAATAATGTGAAATTTGCACCTTGGATCTAAAACACTTGCAATAGCCATCAACAAATTGCATTCCCCCCCAGTATTTATCGAACTTTGCAGTCATAGGAACTATTATTTCTCTCATAAAGAGATCTTCATCCTTAGCTGTAGCATCAAGTACTTGTTTCACCTTCCAAACTTCACCAAGATATAGATTGGAAGCAGGATACTCGGTCCCTGAAATGACATGCATGGCAAGATTAAATATTGATAAAAGTTTGCAAACTTTGTGAACTTTCTCTCAATCTTTAGGTAAAAGAGCATAGTTATAATGTGGATCGTTTTCTTTATAGGTTGAAAAGGCAATCTTGAAGTTCAATGCAGTTGATAGCATTTGATATGTAGAATTCCACCTGAATATATGGAATTGTTAGTACCATGTAAACCAGACAACAATAAATGTACTAAAAAACATTTAAAATAAATTTTTACTACCTTGTAGGACAATCAATAATAAGCTTCCATTCTTTTAGGTGCTTTTGTTCAACAACATCACAAAATGCCTTTAACCTTGAATCATTATGATTGATGTATTTCACACTTTCACGAATGTTGTGAATTATGGTTTTGATCTTACTAAGACCATCTTGCACCAACAAATGCAGTATGTGTGCACAACATCTAACATGAAAAGGATACCATGAAGAACTAGCTTTGTGCTCAATGATAAAATCTCCTGTATATTTTTCAAGCAAGAGTCGTTATAAGAAGCATTATCAATGGACACCAAAAAAACTTTATCTTCAATCTCCCATGCCTTCAAGCAGTTGAATATTTCATTAGCCACATCAATCCCACGCTTAGGAGCAGGTACCTTTACAAAGCTCAAAACCTTCTTTTGAAGTTTCCACCTTGCATCAATGAAATGGCTAGTTATAACCATGTTCTCAACTACTTGATGACTTGATTTCCACATATCTATAGTTAAGCTAATCTTTGCTACACTTTTCAATTCTACCTTCAATACTTTCTTCTCTGCCTCATATATCGCTAAACAATCACTTATTGTTGTGTTGTGACTTTCTGAAAATCAGAATTCACATATTGGAAAGCCCACATCCAAACTTCTTCCTCAACAATGCTGAAAGGCAGCTCGTGTACCATAACAGCAGTTGCAATAATTTCTCTCATCTTTTCATTAGAGTACATACTGCATGGATTAAGAAATGAGTTAGTTAAATTGGAAGGGGAAATAGAATGCATGGTTGTTTCTTTTCTTTTTCCATTTGCAACCTCCTTGGCAAGCAAATTTCACTATGCCTCTTAAGATGACTTGTGTTGCCTCCCCTCCCACCAATTGATAAAAGGGCTTTGCAATACTTGTATGCAGCCTTTGTTTCACCTTTAGAATTCTTAACTTTGTTAAAGTCATGCCAAACAATTGAATTTTTTCTCCTCTTATTCTTGATGACACATTCTTCCTCTTCATCATCTTTGGAGTTGTCCTTGTCATGTCCATTAGCTTTTGGTGTGGGTTGGGTAGAATCATTAAGAGACACATTTGTAGTAGGAGTTGTTTCAACACTCTCAAATTGGGAAGCCATCAAGGTTATCCTTCCTCAATAATCTTGCAATTCAAATAATAATAGACAAAACACAATCATAAGCCTCTGGTATAATTTATTATAAATCCAGATTATGCAAAAACAATTAAGATAATAAAAAAGAAATTAAGCACAATTAACATAAGAAAAGAAATTAAGTACAATAAAAAATTATAAGGCTCTGGTATAGTATATATAAATCCAGACAAAACAAACATAATCACACAACCCCGGTATTTTATCTAACATAACAATTAAGATAATAGAAAAGAAATTAATTTAATTTATCATAAAAAAATTAATCACAATAAAAAATTATAAGAAAAGAAAAACAAATACAAAAATAACATTTGATTCAATTCAAATAGGTTGTGCCTTGTTTTTTCCCACTGAACATAAATCAAATAAAGAAAAAAGGGTTGTCTCGTAATGGTTGCGTCTTGTTTTTATGATACAATGCAAATGGATGATACAATGCAAATGAAATGGAGACCCGTAAAGTTATAATGGTTGTCTCGATTTTTTTCATTTTTCTTGTGTTTCAATTTTTCTTGATACATGCGTGTTCGATTTTTTAAAACAGAAAGAAAATAGTGATAAAAAAAATGCAAACTCACAAATCACAGAGAGATTCACGGACACACAACAGATAACGGAGGACGAAGTTTCTCTTTCTTGTCGTTGATGGGACGTGGTATCCCTGACCAATATTGAACGATGACAGCGCAGGTAACTAAGAAGTGGAAGTGAGGAATGAGGATGTGCATGGCTCTCTGTTAGGGTTTAGAAAAAAAGTGACGTGACGACCAAGACTATATGTGTAAAATGTTCCTTATATCATATTAATACTTTTTTTTATATTTTTTTAATGTATTTAGTTTAGACAGACTCACTATTTAGGCTTAGTAGGCTTTTTTAAAGCCTACAACTTGATCTTTAATTAAAAAAAACTTTTTAAAAAGTTCAAATTTGACATGTTTAATAAACAGGCCAGGTCAAGCCAAGCCTTAACTAGGTCAGGTCGTGGGCCTCTGACATACTGTGCGACCTATTTCCACCCCTAAATGCGACCTACGTCCAATATATACCTAAATTGTAATTGTGATTTTTTCACTATTTGATCAAAGTTATAATACATCAAGCCTTTGACACTCAAGGAACCCCAACCCCGTATGCTCCTCACCTTTCATACTGAGAGAACCCTAACTTGCTGAAAGTAGGAAAACCCTTTTTCCTAGAACCACCAAGGGAAAACTACTCTATATCACAAATAAGCAAGTCAAAAGCTAAGATCACTCTTATAGTGCTCTATGACTCACATCCTTAACTAAGTCCTGACTTAAGAGAAAACACAAATGCCCATATTTTCACTTTCTTGTTAGTTTGTTAATGAAAAACTTTGCCCTTTTGTAAGAGCTTTATATATAAGGTCTATCAATTTCGCAAATCATAATAGATATACATTTAATCAGAAGATAAGATTATTTTTTAATCCAAATTAAACATGTCCTAATTTGGTTGTTGGGAATTGATTCATTTACTTAGGAACCAACTCTTTGCGAGAAATCAATGTTCAAAAATTGATTCTAGATTTTAAGACTTGATTCTTTTGCATAAAATTGATTCATACATAGGAAAATCGATTCCTTGACTCTAGCTTTTTCGAGACTTTGACTTAAACTCTTTTTTGTTTTTAATTATTTTTACTCTTTTAGAAAACCTTATTTAATGTGTAATACTCATTTTAACCCCATGAGCCAAACTTAGCTAAGATTAGTGAGTCTAACACATAGAATTCCTAGTCATAGGCTCTTATTTTCGTCAAGGTCTTCCTATGTTTGGCTTTATCTTCATAAAAACGAACTTCAATAGTGAAAGGTCATGTTCAACATCTCTAACAGTGAAATATTATAGAGTACCATGAATTGATAGAGATATTCTACATCAGGCATAGAAAGTACCATGAAGTACTGTAAGTCCAACAATTTAACAATTACTTAGGAGACCTTGAATAACCCTTCAATCTGACAACAATAATAATTTAGATGTAGGGCATGTTTGGATGTAAGCTTCTCTAGAAGCACTTCTAGAGAAAGAAAATAAGAAGAAAAAAAGGAAACGAACTTCTCCATAAGCTAAAATGAGCTTTCCATTAGCTCATTTGTAGATGTCATCTCATCTTTTAGAGAAGATATATTGGTGAGTTTCTAAAAATAGGTTAATGGACAACTTATTTTTACTTTTGGAGAAGCTCATTTCATTTTTTCTTTCTTATTTTTTTCTTTTAGAAGTGCTTCTAAAAAAACTTATCCAAACAGGCCTGTAATCATTCACTTTTGCCATATTCTATATTGATTGGGCTTAATAAATTAAGCTCAAGACCTTAGTGACATAATTTGCCATTCACTACGGTACGTGGTACAGCTACAATACAAGTACGTGGTACGTGACCTTGTAAAGAATTGATACGCAGGAGGTGTACCTAATTAATTTGCTTCAGTATGCTATTTAGATAAAATTATAAACTAAGTATTTTGAATTATAATAATTATTTTATAAATTAATTATGAATATAAATTATAATGCATACAATATGTATTTTTTTATTGATAAATATTAATTATTAATTTATTAATTTATTAATTTTTTTAATAATGAAGATTCGAAATCACAATCTCTTCTTTTTTTTTTCTTTTTTTAACTACTAAGTTATAATTGTTATATTTACGACATTTCTAACTTATATTAATTTTACTATGAAACATTATAAATAATTATCAATATTATCCACCTGCAAATAAAGTGCAAAATATTTTAAAGTTTTTTGTTTAAATGATTATAAATACTCTTGTAATTCTGCTGGCAATTACGACGGCACACTCTTAAAAATAGTCCTTTAGCCTTAAATATCGTTTGCGTACTCCTAATTTTAAACGGTGTTTACTTTTTTTATAAGAACTTCTATAAGGTTATTTGCATTAATTATTTTTACACTATAAATATTCCTAATTAAAAGAAGAGAGAAAATATATATTGATAAATAATTAGAAGATAAAGAAATATTAATTACAATGATAATTTTGAAAAAATTTATAAATTTAAAATAAATCTATTGTTATAAATAATTAATTATTTTTCTTAATCTTGATAAATTAGGTAAATAAAGTTTATAAATAATAACGAAAAAGCATTTAAATATAATTATAAACATTGTTTTAATTTTGGTGGCAATTATCAATGCATTTCTCTTACCAACAACAGTGCATGACAACTCCTTTATTGAAACCAAAACAACTTTTCTTAAAAACAACAACAAAAATAACTAATTTCAGCTCCCTCTTCTTTTTCCCTCTTTCATATTCTTTTTCATTGTTTTTCTCTTTTTCTTGGATGGAAAAGTTCTTCCTTTCTACCGAGCTTAATTGCTAATAGTGTTTTCTTTGTTCGTTCCATTCCTTTTCACGAATTTAATACTGAATTTCAAGAAACCGATGGAAAAATGTATCACAGATTAGTAAGTACGAACCAATTCGCGATTCTCTAATGCAGCAAGCGAATTATGTGACTATGCGCAAGACAATATTGATAAAGAGATTTTAGATAAAACCAAGAAAAAACAACATGCCAGCTCACAAAAATATAGTAAATTGGTTACAATCTATAAAGATTTTCATTTTCTTTTTGTCATGCCCAAAAATTTAAAAACTTTTTAGGAATGATTGTTTGAACCTGGGGTATAAGAGAGAAGATAGCAAAGAAGTTTTGTTTTATATTCTCAAATTAGAAAGTAATAGTTTTATTTTTAACTGTTGTTGTTGATAATGAAAAAGACCAAGAGCTCAATTTTCCTAGGACATTGCCTAGGATGCTTCAATCGGAGTAGCAACGGTCAAGTTCATGAGACATAACGTGTTTCTACTTTTATTGGACAAATTCGCCCTTATTCTTTTGGGCCTGTAAAATTAATCTAGTGTTGAAATCTTCCGTATCTTTCTACATGATGCCCCAATGAATTTATATGAATCAAAGTATAGACAATGAAACCAATAATTGGCGTCCGTTTTTAAATAATATTTTGCCCTCTCCCCCATCAACACGGGCTTTTTCGTCAATACTAGGTCCACAATGTACATGTGTCATCACGACCTACTTTGTTTTTTCTCAAACCATCTACGGGAAATGCCGAAACTCCCCAAGCGGCAAATTTGTACCTGTTGTGTGAATAAACAAAATAATAATTGCCATAAATACGAAAGTGATAGGAGTGTTTAACATTGATTTGATACGTTTCTTCCTTGGTTCCTCTTTTTCTTGTGATGGGAGGTAATCTCATTGAGTCATTGTACGCATGAGGATTGGAACTTGAGAGTTTGTCCGTACGGTTTTAAGTACCAAAGTCCAAACCAGTGGTATTATGGAGAGGGTTAATTAGTATCCTAAGGTATTTTTAAAGAAACTTTAAATAGAAATTTTTTATTAAAAAATAAAAAAAATTATGATGTTCATAATTTTTTATACATTAAATATTTATTTTTTTTAATTCCTTAATTAATGTATATTGATTAGTGAGACCCTTCAATTATTTTCTATGGTTTTAGTGTTTCACATACAAATTATGACCTAATGAACCGTTTAATTTTATTATGTCAAATTTATTTCATATAGATTTTTAAGTCAGGATATATTTTTATAGAATCATATTTTTTAAAATGTCCATTTTTATAAATTAAGTCACGATTAATTCACTTATTAATATATTTAGAGCTCAGAATTAATATTTTAATTAAAAATTTTAATATTCGATATATACCTTATATCTATGCGTGTCTTATTTATATATTTCTTATTTTTATGTTTTTATTTATAATTACCTCACAAGTTAAAATATAAACAAAATATTTTTAAATACTATAAGAATAGATTTTAGTCTCGATATTCTCACTCAACTCAGGTAAGATTGCCTTTCATGAAAGAAGATGCATATGATTTATATAAAAAATATCTTAATAATACTTTATTAGCTAAAATACACTTTTAGTATTTTACGTTTTTATTATATTTAATTTGATCTCTTATTTTTTAAAAAAGTTCAGCTTATTTTTTTATATTTTATAGTTGGAAAAATAATAATTTTTAAATAATGAAAATTTGGAACACAATTTTGATCTTTTGTACTGATTCAATATATAAAATTTGTCTCATTAAATTCACATACATAAAAATTATAGAACCTAATGTTTGAACAAAAATGGTCACAAACATAGCAAAAAACACGTGAAAAGTGAATTTTAAAGCAACCAATTTTTTTTTAAAAATAATATCATATTCTTTTTTTATTGTTTGTGAGACACATTTTTTTGCATTTTTATTATGTTTATGGCACATTTTGATTGAAACATCACTTGAGTTTAATAATTTTTATGTAAGTAAATATAATAGGACAAATTTTACGTCTCAAATTTATTAAAAAATGATTTAAAATTGGATCCCAAAATTTTAGTGACCATCATTTTAAAATGACAATTTTCACTCACTTTAAAAATATAAAGAACTAAAAAATATTGTTTTAGCTTATATTTATTTCATTTTGTAGCAATGTATTTTGTATGTGTGCCCCCTTGTTATATAACCTAATTCCTTTATGTATATATTAGTATAAAAAATTAGAAAAATGAAGAGTTTTGACAATTGACTACAAGTGGAACAAAATGTATGTTCACGCTTTAAAATATAGTTATAATTACATATATAATGTCAATTTTGATATTACGAGTGTGAATTTACATTGTTTTTCAATAGGTTATAGGGTGAATTTACTTTGCATCAAGATTGAAAGAATTGAAGATATAACATTTTCCCCAAAATAAAACCATGAACACCTTAAGTTACTTTGTCTAAGTTTTTAATTGAACTTCACGGTCCTTTATAGATACTTAATGTTTTTCTCAACTTTTCAATTTATTAATAAAGGTCGATATGTTTATTCATGGTCATTTTTTTTATATCCATACACAATATATATACAAATTTCGCTGTTTTTTTTTGCTGAGAAAACTTTTTTGTTAAACCAACTTATTTCAGCAATTAATACTCGAAAGAAAATATGCGTCTAATGTTACCCATTTTGCAAGAAAACGTACATATGCTTTTTGTGTGCGTTATTACAGTGTTAGAAACCTAATTTGTGTCATTGATATCTTTATTCTGATTCAAAGAAAAAGTTATTCTGCCGGCCAAACCATGCTTCTTCATGTGCAACATCAGCTTTGGTCAATATGCATATGGAGGAAAAAGAAAAAGGTTAAATTTAAGAGAGGCAAGTTGGCATGATTTTATATCATCACCTCATGATGCGCCTCTGCCACTGCCAATTTTATAAAGCAGGTGAACTTAATTAAAAATTAATAAATATTAAATCTAGAAAGGCTGCCAACAAAATTAGGACATAAAGACAAAAGGTAGTAATAAAAACAATAAAAAAAAATATCCAGCTGAACTTTATTCCAAATTCACCCATACACAAATTAAACTAAATTTTGACAAAGGAGAGGATATACAGATGACAAGTGAGGAAATTTACAACAAATTGAGGAATATGATGCAGGGCAACTTAATTAATTACCTTATCTGAAAATGATAGATGATACTTTAATATTTACATAAATTCTTCCAAAAAAAAAGATATGGAGTGGGTTTAGTAAAACTTCTTTATTTGTCATGGACACTGAAGTTTGACACCCCCACGTCATGCTGCCATACAGCATATTGGATTCTTCAAGGTTCTACTAGCAAGTAGCTCAAAAGTGAAAGGAACAAAGAAAAAAGAGTGAGGCAGCACAAACATCAAAAAAAGGGAAATTGGCCTACTTGAGTAAGGTAACTTAATATGATTCCCAAAGAAAAGGCTCCTCAAGCCGGAAACCCAGCTCTATATGTTCGGCTCCAGCTACAAGCCAAGCCGATGAATAATGAAACTCATCGGCTCCATGGCTCAAGTCAAGAGAGAGATCAGGAAGGTCCAAGAATGTGTCATCCACACCCTTCAACGATGAATTGGATGATGATGATGATGTTTGTGTTTGGATTAAGGAGGAAACGGCTTGGCTCAGCTCGGATTCGGCTTCATGGCTTCGGTGACCGAAATCCAAGGCAGCGGCTTTAGCCGCCGCAGCTTGGATGTCCTTGGGGGAGGTGCTGGCGGGGCGGGGCAGCTTGGCGGCTAATTCAGGGAAATTGAGGTAAGCCGAGCTGCCTTTGATCGTGAGAGCCGCCACATCATGGGCTCGAGCCGCCATATCAGGAGTGGGAAAAGTTCCAAGCCAAATTCTTGATTTCTTCCTTGGCTCTCTAATTTCGGATACCCATTTGCCCCATTGACGCATACGTACTCCTCTATACGTAGGGTGCTTCCCTTCAATATTACTAATGGCTCTCTTCTTCTTTTTCTCCTCAGTAGTAGTGTTAGTGGCTTCTTCTATGGAGGAGGAAGAGGAGGTAGAGGGAGTAGTAATGGTGAAAGAGGATGATGAAGTGGTTGGTTGAACTTCATTGTCTAAAGGGTTAGATTCTTCCATGACCATTGGGGGAATGGAAGGAGGGGAGAGAAATTATTGTGATGGGAGTGAGTGAAGGAAAAATGTGGTGAACAGAGCTCTTGAAATAAGGGTGGGTTGAGCTGTGAACTACTTAGTACTTATAATTCTTGCGCATATTAAAGAAATGGGTCCAAGGGAAAAAGAGAAAACAGTTGCATTGGTTGCACTTAGCATTTTATTCTTCTATAATCTCTCACTCCTTTCCCTTTCTCTTTTCTTTCTTTTTGGCATTTTGATTCAGAGGTATAAATCCTTACAGCTTTGCCTTAATGATTAATGACCGTATTCTTAAACTACCCAAGGAAATGTGTTAATGTTTCTTCTGAATGAATTAGTTTATTAAAATCGCGATAAGACAGGTGTTAAATTTAATTGTATATATAGTTACGTCCAATCAAGTCATTTGCACAACATTGGTAACTGTAAGTATCATACTATTAATTTTTTGTTTTGTTTTGTTTTTGACCTTTTTTTAATTTTATGCTAATTATTAAAGCTACTTTTATGGACTGATTTATTTTTAATTCATTTCTTGGCGGTAGGTCATTTCATACTCATTGAACGGCCTGATTAATTAGGGGCTAATTTTAATCCCTCACTGGTGGGCTCTTGGATCATAAGTGGCATCTCTTGTGTATCATCATCATAACATAATTGATCATTACGTGAGAGATTAGGTGTCACTCTGTCCGCATCTGTGTAGTTATCCTTAATCACAAATCAAAAGTGGAGAAAAGATAATAAAGAAATGGACCGCAATGGTCATAAGATATTCAATTTCACCTATTTTTTTTTTTTTTTTGTCACATGTGAGGATATTTTTTGGTGCGTACCGAAGTTGGTGGACCCGTGTAAAATTGTGTATTGCAAAATCATACCCTTAATCTTATACACCCGTTATACAGGGAAATCCTTTTCATATGAATAAAAAAGGAATTATTATATGATCTAGATGTCATCTACTCATCTATCCCCTTCTTTCCCTGTCCAAACCGGTATTCATTTTTCACAATTCACCTGTGACTGTTAATAGTCAATTTGAATGCAATGGATGAAGGGGGTGGCTTTGTGTCGGTAGTGACTGCAAATGACATCATTAAATTTCATATTGTTCCACTATGTCCCTGCTATTAGAACATTCCTCTTCCTTTTGGTTGTCTTTTTTTTTTTTTTTTTTTTTTTTTTTTTTTTTTTTTTTTTTTTTTTTTTTTTTTTTTTTTTTTTTTTTTTTTTTTTTTTTTTTTAAGGTGTTTTATTATTCTGAATGTAAACTGTATTTTGGTGTGTCCAATAAGTGTAGCAGCGGGAGTAGAGTCCAATTTGGTTTTCTTTATTAAAATTTGTTGATATAATTGATTCGATATTTGAGTCTGATTTTGATTTTTAATTTGGATATGAAATCACAATTGAAGATATCATTTTACTTCAGAATGAGTCATTCAAATGAAAAATGATTAGTTAATTATTGAATAAGAAACTTTAAATACACCTGGTTAATTAAACAAAATAATAATTAATTTTCTTTATTCTTTCACAATTTTTCTTTTTTTCTTTTTACTTCATTAAAATAAAAAACCTCTTTTAAAAACTTAAATAATATTAGGATGTGTTTGTATCCATGTTTAGCATGTCTCAATTTAAGTTTAAAATGAATTAAACATGATTTTTTTTTCATTGATCATGATGTTTGGCTGTGTTGAAAAAAAATCTTAGTTCTAGACTCAAGTCTAATTGAAATTATTAGAAACAACTTTTGCATCAATACTGACTTGTGTCATATTATTTGTTCAACGTATATTCTTAATTAGACTCAAGTCATTTTGGTAATTTGACATTCAAAATCAATTTTGATGTATTATAAGTTTCCATATAAAATTGCATGTCAAAATCAATTTTGTATTATTTATTGTCTAACAAAAATCATGTTATTACAAACTCACGTTTACTTAGAATCAGTTCCATAAAATTAATTACATTAATTATTTTGAAATCACATTTGGTTCAAAGGATGTGGGAGATGGAGGATTTTAGTAAAAGAGACAATAGGAATAAAAATAGATCAAATCGCATGTTAGAGACTACATAAAATTTGACCTAAGCTTACATGTTTATTAAAAAAATTAGACTTAAATTTTTTAAAAATATTTTTTTATTATTATTAAAAGACCATGCTTTGGATTTTGCAAGAAGTTTATTTGACTTGATAGGTCAATCAATATATATATATATATATATAAATATAATTTATATTTATTATATATAATTATTATTGATACTTTAGTAATAAAATCATTTTATTTTAAAAGTTGAAACATAATCTTTTACTGTCATGTAGACGAATCTCGTCTTCATTATTTGATAAATGTAAATGATATAAAGACTTGTATCAATGATGTATTTATCAAAATTTGGAGTTGACTAATGTCATGGTAGACGTGAACAAGGTGGGCTCCACGATCTCACATGTTGGATTGCAAGTATCCTTTGTGATGATGACAAGAGGGGGGACTTGCAAAACAAATGTATATGACGTTCAAGTAAGTACATGAGTTACTTGAGAATGAAATTAAAAAGGTGAGATAGAACCTGATATCATAGAGTGAGATGGTAGCTTAAGGTCCTTGTTTGTCGAGATAGTTACAATGGCGTAACAACTCTTACAGATAATTCCTAGCTTGTAAATAATAACTAGTAGATAAGTTGTGACTTGTAGATAATTGCTAATGATAATTTATAGCTTGTAGATAATTCATCGCTTATAAATAATTAAGTACATGTCACTTGATAAGGGAGTTGTATTGTAACATTATCAATAATATTCAAATATTAAGGTATTAAGAGATAACATGATGACTCGATAGCCTGGCTGCTAAGGGCGAAGCGTCCGTGCACTTGTGTCAGGACTAATGTGTACAATGGAGTGCCATGTCACTTGCCACGTCCATTTGGTGAACCCTGATATGAAGGTTGATGACTATAAGACATGTGAATTGATTTTTAGTTTTTTATAGTGACAGAAAACGTCGATGAGTATGTGCAAAAAGCTATAATCAATTCTTTATTTGTAATTTTTTTTCATTACGTTCTTTAATATAGCAATGCCAAAGTAATTTATATTTTTTTATATGTGCCAAAGCAATTTATATAAGTGCAGCATGAAGTGATATTAAAAAAACTAATAAAAAATATTGTAACAAAAAAATATTAATTTAAAAAATAATACAGCTTGTCGTGAAGACACAACACATTAAACTAAAATAGATCATTTAAGAGGAATTGATCTAAAGTGAGTCATCTGTTCTTCGCGGATTATTGCCTCCTATTTACCAAAGCTTGTGTATTCCAAGTTAGATTGGTCAAGATGGTGCTTGAGAGATTTTGTATAGCCTCAGGTTTAAAGGTAAGTATTAATAAATCAAGATTTTATGCATCCAAGAATGTGTCCAATACCAAGAGGGGTCAAATAGCCAGCATCATTAATTTCCCCTACATCTTTAATCTGGGCAAGTACCTAGGGTTCCATATCTTCATTGGTTGTGTCACTAAAAGGGAATTCAACTTCATTCTAGATGTATTCAAGGAAAATTGGCGCGTTGGAAGTCCAAGCTCCTAAGCAGGTCTAGTAGGGTGACTTTAGCTCAATCAATGTTGGCATCTATCCCCTCATGTCATGCAAAACTATCTTCTTCCAAAAGGTACTTGCAAAGCTATTGATACTTCGGTAAGAAATTTCATTTGGGGTGACAACTCTTCTCAATGGTTTTATTGAGAGACTATTTCTAAGCCTAAGAAGAAATAAGATATGGGGATTCATCGAGCAAGAGAGCATAACATCTCCGTCCTTAGCAAGCATGCGTAGGCTCTCATGAACGAACCCAGCAAGTTATGAGTTCAAATCCTATTCTCTAACTACCTTCATAATGGTCATATTTTAAAATGAGAATTCTTACACTTGGGATCTATTCTAAAAGTTGTTGACTGTCTTCAAGAGGGTTTTAAGTTTCGTATGGGGTGTGGTGAAGTATCTTTTTAGTTTGATTTGTTGCTTCATGGAAAAAAATTGTGTCATGAGGTTTTGTTTGTGCATATTGTTGATACCCAGTTGAAACTCTTTGATATGTATGTAAATGATTCTTGGAACTAGTCTACAATTTATACTATGGTTTTTTTGGAGGATCGAGAATTAGTTCAGAAAATAGTCCTGCATAAGGAGGTTGTGGACAAAAACATTTGGGACCCATTTCCTTTGGGGTGCTACTCATCAAAATCTGCTATTAGGTGGCTTTGTTGAGCACCTACTATTCTAAATACATGTGAAGAAAGTTAGACCTGGGTTTGAAACTTTACCTACCATAAAATATAAAACACTTTTATGGTTTACTTAGAGAGATAACCTTCCTACTATTGCTTTTCGTTGAAGAAAGCATTTGTCTTGCTCTTCTTTTTGTTTTAGGTGCAATGGAGTGGAAGAGACATGGACTCACACATTGAGAGGTTGTCCGAGAGTTAAATCCATTTGGCATTAGCTCTATGTTCTTTCCTTTCTTAATCACTCCAATGGAGATGATACTGTATGGTTACACCATGATGCCATGGAGAGTAATTCTCAACTCTTTGGGATTGCATGCTGGATCATTTGGAAAGTTCGTAGCCACCGTTGTTTCTAAGGTGAGGAATGGACACAAATTTACATTGTTAACCAGCTCATAAGCCAATGTTAGCTCATCTAGACTCAATTCAATGGACTTCATCCGCAAGAGACCTGCGTAACATCATATGGTATACACCTATTTCTCCTTTCGTCAAGTTGAATATTGACGGAAGTTCTTTAGGTAACCCAGGTTCATTGGGTTTTGGAGGTATAATGCGAGACTCTCAGGGATTTTGACTCTCTAGGTTCTATGGTCACACTACGAACATGCATGTGGAGCTCCTTGCTATCCTCAATAAGATGCGCCATGCATGGAATAATGGGTTTAAACATATCATCATAGAGATAGACTCTTTTTAGCTGTTATCCACCTGATTGAGTAGCAGTCACCTTCGTTTCATCTTTTTGTGACGATAATTGCATCTATTAAGTCACTCTTGGCCTTCCAATGGGAGATACGTATCATGCACACTATGTGGAAAGTGAATGTTTGTGAAGATATTCTCGCCAAGAAGGGAGCTTCCACTAGTGTGTCATTGGTCACACTAGAACTTTGCCCGACGATGTTTTGCGTTGTATAACTATTGATGCACTTGACACAATTTGTGTACGCTTGTAATTCTGCTCTTTCCTTTTCTTCATTAATAAAAAAAAATATCTTTTAAATGAAAATGAGTTAGGACAACTATTTGATAATTGTGAGATTTGCAGATCTTTTAAGCCTTGCATATAAAACAAGCCAAATAAATAGCCTTTTAGGCCAATCCAAACCTTAAAAAATACCTACAATAGGTAAATGGGTCAGACCCAAGCTTGATAGTTATAATGTATGTCAGGCTTAGACTTATCAAATTCTGATTTAGTCTGATTTGTTTCCACCCCTAAGGGAGTGAAAGGAAAGGAGGGGATAAATTTTGATGGGATATTATGTTTGGTTGAGAAAAGAAGAAGGAAGCAATTTTAATGGAGGGTAAGTAGTCATTCTTTTGTTTAGTTCACAAGGGGAGAGGAATGGTTTTAAAAATAAATTTACTTTTGTATGCTTATAATTCTAACTTTCTAAGCATAAGTAAATATATTTTAACCATTTTAGTTTGATTGTTTTAAATCTCATTTTCTTCCCCTACAAATCCCCCATATTGGAGTTTGAAGGGGAGCAAAAATTAGATGAGGAGAAATTTTTCTCCGCTTTATTTCTCTTCCCTTTTAAAAATTGAACTGAAAAATAAAAGATTAAAAAATTTGTCTCATGCACTGCATTTCCCTCTAACTAAACACTATGCAAGAGATATTGGCAAAAGTGCCACGTATTTTTAAAAAAAATCCCAGAATGCCACGGATCCGAAACAAATTGCCAAACTGCCATGCCACGTATTTCGCTGGCCACATCAGCGAATTCCATGGGCTGACATGGCGTCGCGTGAATGGAGGACCAATTTCGCTGGACAAAGGGGCGAAATAGGTATGCCACGTGGCAAGGTTCCAAAATTGCGTATAAACTTCGAACGGTCATAATTTTTTACTAGAACGTCCGATTGAGGCGAAATCGGTGGCTAAACGCTCGAAATTGAGAGGAGTCACCGATTTGGCCTTAATTTTGAGCGTTTGGCCACCAATTTCACCTCAATCGGATGTTTCGGTCAAAAGTTATGGCTGTTCGAAGTTTATACGCAATTTTGGAACCTTGGCACGTGGCATACCTATTTCGCCCCTCTATCCAGCAAAATTGGTCCTCCACTCACGCAACGCCACGTTAACCCATGGAATTCACTGATGTGGCCAGCGAAATACGTGGCGTGACAGTTTGACAATTTGTTTCGGATCTGTGGTATTCTGGGATTTTTTTAAAAAAATCCGTGGCACTTTTGCCACTGTCTCCACTATGCAAATGATGTTAAAAAAAAGTGTATTTGACTTGGATGATTTTCAATATTCAGTCACTTTAGTGTCAGCTCATTGACATCACAAAGTCACAGGGAGTAAGTTGCGACACACAATAGCTTTCTCTTTCCAAAGTGTTACTCATTCAGTTTGGAACTCATTCACTTCTTTCACAAAGCATATCTGCCTCTCTTTTCTACTTCTGATATTTGCTTACTATAAAGGCACTAACTTTTCCATTTCCTTTGTTTCCCTATTTTCAATTGTGGTTGTGTTGAAGATGTTGCATACTTGCAATTACTCTACACCGTGACCCATGCATGTTTTCAAACACATCGTTCCCTAGATTGGCAAAACAAGGTCACAACTCCGTTGTGGTGTGATTGTTCTTCTAGTAGCAAATAGTAAGAAAACCAAATCAACCCACTTAGACACATCTAGCTAGAACCAAAAACCCCTCACTCGATTTAACCGACAGGCTAAACAGTTTGATTCAGTCCTGATTTTTTCTATATTGGTTAGCATGGGTTTGGAACTTTTGAGCCTGAAATCGTTCGTAACAAACCGATGCCTAGTCCTAGTGAATACAACGTTACATAGATTTATTCAAATATGAAAAAAATAATTTCAATGTATGAAAAATATGTTAAGAAATAAAAAATATTAATTGATAGCTTATTGTAAATTATTTCTTATACGCAATATTTTAAATTTAATGGGTATATTTTTATTAAGATTGTGAAGTTATAATAAAATTAATAACACAAAATATCAAGTAATGACATTTAAATAGTTTATTAAACACTTTATCATAGACTATATTTTTAATATATATTTTACATATTTTTCATCTTACTTAATCATAAGAATTTTCAACTTTTTCAATGATGTTATTGTTGACAATACAATATAAAGTCGGATAGACTATTATGCCATGATGACGGTCAAATAGCAAGAAAGAAGAACAACCATTTGAAGCCCCCATGCCTTCTAGCCTTGGTGCTTGAAGGAATATGTTTCATATGGGTAGAATGACCGTCAAATATAATGAAGGAAGGACAACCATCCCAAGTATCCAAATTTCTAGACTTGGCGTAGAAAAATTGTAATATGCCCGACTAGGATGGCCGACAAATACCACGAAGGAAGGATGTTTGTAAAGCCTAGTTGCTTTCCGGCATTTGTTCTTATAAATCAATAGTGTGTTTTTTTCTCATTCACATGTTTTTAAGGAAAGTTGCTAGGTCACACACCCCAAAATTACTCAAAGTGAAACTCACTTAATTGTGAAGTTTTTAAGTAACAAACTATCAATATATATATATATATATATATATCTTGTTAGTATAACAATACTAATTAATTCCTTTATGATATATTCAATTGTACAATCTCATACATGTTCAACTTCTAGATCCCTCTCATTTTGGTATATACTCGATTCATTCATGTGTTCCTCTTGCTAGAACCTTCTAGGAATCATTACTTGTTTGTGCCTCTTCTCTTTTGCATCGATGATAAATGCCAATTTTACGTGTTAATACTTCTTTCATAACACTTTTTTACTTGAGTTTTAAAATAACATGCTTGTAAAAATCTCCATAGATAGGTATTTGAAAGTATTTTTGTATGTGGAAGAGTTGACAAGCATTTTTATGAGAAATCTCTATTTTTGGATGCATGAAAGTTATAAGTGCTAACTTTGGATGAAATTTGTTGAGCTAATCAAATTTAGCTCAGCGGAATAAAGCCAAAAAAAGGAAGAAAACAGGGAAACTCATCCAGGTTGAATCCACTTAGCGAAATGCAATTTAGCTTAGCAAATTGGAGGCAGAAAAGAGTAAGTGAAGATAATGAAGTTGTTGGGCTAAATATTATTTAGCTCAGTGAAATGAGTTTCCTTCATGTTGAAGAATGTTGCTATGTTGAGCAAAGTTTTGGTTCGCTAAGCGGATTGCCTCATTTTTGCATCTCCTTTACTTGATATAAATAGAAAAAGGAAAGAGAAAGAGAGAGAGCAGAGGAGAGAAAAACAAAGCTTGAAGAATAGAGAACTTCACAGGAGAAAGTGCAAGGATCAAGAATCTGGAAACGGACGATCATCACCATGAGTAGCTAATCCTCTTGCTATTGGGATTGGATGTAATCTGTCAAACTCTTCTGTAATCTTTTTGATATATATGTATATGATTTCTTATTATTCAGTGTTAGTCATTTGATTTTGAATTTAATGCTTGAGATGAATTGATCGCTCATTTCATGATTCAAGGTTTGGATTCTAACTGGAAAGTATTATCCAAATGCGGATCTAAATCAAGTCATCCAATGGTTATAATTGCTAAGAATAGAGTTAGAATTGTTGGTTGTTAAGATTCTTGATTTTAATGCAGGAGTTTTCAGTTGATAATCAAGAAATTGGTTGTTGATCTTGAAATCCTTAGAATTTTCATAGTTAAGGAATTAACATGAAATGAACCAATGAATCCAATAACATTGAATATAAAGGAATCATGTATGTGTAATATAAGATTTCAAGATTGTTAAATAGATGAAATCTGACCTCAATGCTTCATTTCACTAATTCCTCACTTGTGCAACTTGTTCACTTTGTTTACTTGTTCTTGAATATTGTTATTAATCGTTTCTGTTATAAAAACTTGCAAAATGAACTTTTGTACATTTGCAATTAGTTTGTTTAGGAATTTTCATTAGAATAGTAGAAATTATCGTAATATCCACCCATCCTTGTGGATACAACAATCCACTTACCATTATTTATTACGAAAATTCGGTACACTTGTCAAATCATTCAACAATCAACGATCACCCCTACCCTTATCAGTGTTCAAGATGTTTCAGCGGCCATTTGAATTGCCCACGTTTTGTAGGCTTGGTATTAGTAGTATTAATTAACATGTTTCTTGTACATTAAACAAATATTTTAAGAACTTACTAGGGTTGGTCACATGATGGAGGGTTGAAGTAGATGTACGAGGTTTTAGGTTTGATTTTACTGTTTTTATTGTAGAAAAAATATTTCAAGAAATAAAAAGCATAATAGGATATATTTTTTTATTCATAAAAATGGAATATAATATAAGAGGCTAACAATACTTAGACATCATGTTCAATTAACTAAGCTAGACCCCCTTGATTAATAAGATATCTTTTTTATTGTTTATAACGAGCATTATTTTTTATATAGGAATAAATTAACGATAAAAGAATTTTAAAATGGAAATAAATTATGTATATAAAAACTCATATAATCTTTATGAATATTAATTTAATTTAATATTTTGTATGAAATTTTAAATTAAAATTCACTAAATTTAAGCAAAAAAAAATTAAAAAGAACATATAGACACACATATGAGACACTTGATAAGTATAAAAAAAAAAGACATGTATCTTAATTTAAAAAGAGAGAGATTCTAAAAAAATTAATATTAAACACGAGTACTTAAATTTAATATATTAAATTTGATTTGATGACTAGAGGATACATCCGCAAAACCAAAAGGTTGTGGACTTTCTTTTAAAAATATTTTTTAGATTAATTATACTTGACCTCATCATTATAGTCTTACACCTTCTCCACTTACCATTATACTCTTTGTATCACTAAATTTCTATATTTTTTTAATCACAAAACCCCGATGTTCCTTATTTTTATTTGATTTAGCTATAGTTTTAAGTTTATGACCCGCACAGTTTAATTTAATCGTAGTTTTAATTTTTTCCCACAGAATGTAGTTATATCATATTTTTCACAAAATATTATTTTCACTTGAAAGCTAATACAGCCCAAATTCATTATAGAAAAAGTCTTCATTTTTTTGTTCAGTGATCCCCTTATTATATCTCATAATCTACCTACCCATTTATAAAACCTTGCTGCCCCACAATAATTAGTACATAGACTTATTCAAACTCTCTTATATCTGGTCGATGACTCAATGTGTGAAGGACAAATGGACAATTTTAAAATTGTAATAATCGGTCAAATTGGTCTCTAAAATTAACAAAATGATAAAAAAACAATTGCTAAAATTATAAATTATTAATCATTTTAGTTCTTGAAATTGTAATTATGGGTCAAATTAGTTTTAGAAATATAGAAAAATGACAAAATGACCCCTTAAATTATAAATCATCAATCAATTTATTCTCTCCATTATTAGCTAGTGTTATCTAACATCGTTAAAAAAAAAACTAAATTGAATTAGCACATTAAGTGTTGTGGCAACCAACTAGACTCACATACTTGTTTTTCATGTTATACTGATTTTTTTTTACTGTTGTCATCAGTGCGGATCTTGCTCCAAAATTTTTGGGGGACCAAATTATTAAATAAATATATTTAAAATTATTTATAGTTTTATTTATAAAGAAAAATATATGCTTATAAAAGGGAAGAAAAAAATTTGGGGGGCCATGCATGGCCACCTTGCTGCCAAAAAGTTCCGCCACTGGTTGTCATGTTACAAGGATGAAAATGTTTGAATAGTGCATAATTAAATGAAGGAGCTTAGCCTTTCTAATGTCGTTAAAAAAAAGACGAGTTCCTCTTTTTAATTATGTATGTTTCATATATCTTAATTTTAGGGTTTACTATGATGGCATTTCCTCAAAGGATAAATAAGAAGACTAATGCAAAACTAAAACAATGAGTGAGAACAAAGATGTAGGAAGAGGAGAAAGTGACTATTATTCTATTGATATTTTTTTTACCAATTTTTTTGATGTTTTGGTTATTTTCATTAATGTTATCTGACATCAATATATGTGTATCTAATTAGTTGTTATTTAGATAATTTAAGGTGATATTCTTGGATGAACACAAACTTAATTAACATATTATTTTTACACACAATCAATAAAAAATTAACAAGTAATAAATATAAAGAAAAAGTATTTATTATTTATTAGAATTAAACTAATTCCTTTTAATAAATAATATAATATAATTTGTTTCCTTAAATAAAAATTTGATCATATGAAGATATATTAAATATTTATATAATAAAAAATTCAATTTCTCCTGTTATCTTTTGTTTATGTGAAATCAAATAGTAACTAACTAAATGAGAAATCTAATAAATATATTTTATATGTATTTTATTATTATTATTATTATTATTATTATTATTATTATTATTATTATTATTATTATTATTATAGGCTTGTTAAACTTTAAAAGAATACTGATTTTAAACTTTATTTTTTAATTAAACAAACTTTAAAAAAGTTTATAATCTAACTTGTCAAAAATAACCCTCTAACGCAGTAAAAAGAACCTAGAATAATCATATTATATGTTTTTCTAAAATATTTATGTATTTTAAAATGTATATATAAGTAGATTTTAAAATATATACATAATAATCTATTTGATATATTATATATAAGATAGTTTACATAATATATTTAAGGAAATAAAAAACTAAAAAAGAAGTCGCATATGAGAAATGGGTGGGTCACGTTACCACCTAAAAAATCAAGAGTTTTAGTTAAAGAATGGTTCAGAAGAGAAATGGATAAGTTGGACTCCTCCAGTTTTACTTTTAAAAAATTAAATATATTTAAAAATACATATAAATATACTAATACTAATAATAATAATATTAAAGTACATATAAAGTATATTTTTTTTTAAAAAAAAAATTAGTTAGTTATAAACTAAAGATAACAAAAAACTTGAATTTTTTGATATTACGTAAATATTTAATATATCTTTATATGATCAAACCATTATATAAGAAATCTGATTATATGATTTTCGTTATTTATTAATTCTAATAAATGATAAATATTTTTTTATTACTTATCAAATTTTTATTAATTGTGTAAGGGTGAGGTGTTAGATTTGTGTTCATATAATAATATCTCCAATTTACGTGGCAATTCAACCTTTTATCCGATGTTATTAATGATTGATTAATGCTTTAATTTTATGATTTCACTGATCACTGAGAGGTTATGCTAGTCCTTGGAATTTTTCTCATTTTCCCAATTGTATTGCAGAACAATATTTACAGGAAATAATAATGAGTCTGTTCCTCTAAAGAAACTATAAGCTCATTTTTTTGTCTTTTCTTTCGTTGAGTATGAAAATTTTCCACCTTAATATTTTAAATCGAAAAAGAAATATTAAATGAAATTGATTATAATAATTTAATAATAAATTTGAAATGAAATTATTACAGTTTTAATAAATTATTTTTATCAATTTGAAAATTGATTTAGATTTAGATAAAAAATAAATATAACAATAATAAAAAAAGATAAAAGTTAGAGACAGCCTCAAAGACTAGCGTGTGTTGGTCAAAGTATAGCAGATTTGGATGTTCTTAAATTGATTTCGGGATTCATGTCTCTTAAAAAAAATATCATTGGAAGTGGTTTTTGCTTTGACGCTTTCTCCAAAACCTATTTAGTGAGAGGATATTGTGAGAGAAATCTAGAGTGAAAATCTCATAAAGGGAAAGAAATTGTTGAAATAGTAATCATTATTTGTCAATTTAAATTAAAGATGAAGGAGGAAATTGAAGCCAGACATGCATTTAGCCATCTTGGGGCATTTCATACTTTTGGAGGATTAGCATGTTTAATTGTACGATATAATGGAAAATATTCAGACCCTACAAACATATATTATTCTCTGTGTAATGCTTGTGAGTTGAGTTGTGACACCCCCAAAAAAATAATTAATTTCTTGCGGATGTACCCAAATAAACTTCCTTAGGGCTGCTTATTGTCTTTATTATTTTTCTTTCCTTTTGGGGTTAATTAGTTGCCCAACATTGCAAATGACACACCAGATAGTTGTGGGAAATCAGGTGATAGAGTCCCTACCTCATGACACGAAAATGTACGTATATAGTGATTTATTAATTATTATCAATATCCCAACAAAAGAACAAAATGGGTTAAAAAGGGGATCGCCGCCAAAATTTTATTTTGTTTAGGAAAATTATTTGTAAAGAATACTTTTAGAAAAATATCTAAATTCGGGAGTTAATTATGAGTGGGGAAAAAATGCCAACAGCTTTCTCGTCCATTCTAATTAAACGATATTCTTTAAGTTAGATTGTACAATTTTAAAACAAAACTTTGAAAAGAAAATGCATATATAAAAAAACAAGGTGGAATAATTTTGGTGTACTAGAATTTTGATTATGTTCTTACGTATTCTGTTATGTGATTGAAAACTAAAGCCTTCTTTTTCTCAATGATAAAAAAAAAAAAAAAACTCAAGCCTTTTATTTCGAATTAAGAGATTGTTTCTAAACCAAAATTAGCATAATCGTAGGATGTTTGGATGAATGTTATTGGGACATGTAGAGGGTCGTATAAAGTTATATGAATCATTGGCTCCTCAATAGCGTTTACTTCATGAAAAATAAGAATTGACCCTTAAGGTTTATACAAGGTTTTTTCTTTTAAGGAGTTAATAATTCACATGGCTCCTAAAAGAAATTTGGCTCACTTCAAGACTCTATCTTAATTAGTGAATGTCACAGATAACTTAATTAGTTAGTGTAAAATATTAAAAAAAAACATGGGACATTAGTATTTTTTTTCTTTTAATAGACTTCCCCCCTAATACATGCAAGAAGAAAAGTAAAGAAATATTTCTTTTCCTTCACTGCCCTTTGTAATTCTCGTTAGCCCTAGTATTCAACACATTCACATTAGCACATTGTACCCTTCCTTCATCACCTTTACTGGTCTACTTCCGTGGCTTTTTTTGTGTATGTTCAGGGACAGACCCGAAAGTCTATTAATGGGAAGGCTAGATTTTGTTTTCTTCCTTTAAGGCATTTATCAGTGTTTCTGGAGTAAGTCTTAATTTGAGCATAACTGAGTTAGTCGTGATTTTTTTGAGTTGAGATATGGTTTTAAGTTGAAAAGACTTGTTAAAGAAAAAAATTTGAGAGTTGTTAAGCTTGAAGAAGTTTGGGAAGGAGTACTTGATATGGTGAGAAACTGCAGAGATTGAGAATATTGTATGTAAGAAGCCTTTGAGGCTTGAGAAAAAACTAGTATGAAAGTCTGTGAAGGATTGACAAAAGAGAATACTTGTGTACTTGGTGTGATAACAAATGTAAGGATTGGATGTGGTCAAAGACTAAGAGTACTTGTGTGTAATATCTTCTCTTGGCTAATTTTTTAAAATAATACAAATTAAATAAATAATTGGAAAAAGGGGGTAGTTTTAACAAAAATTAGGAAAATGGGGTGGTGAAACAAGCCCCGCTGGGGCGTGTTTAAACACGCCCAGATGGGGCGTGTTTCACCAGATGGCGCCACGTGGCAGGCTGAAACAGTGTTCTAGGGTTTTCGCGATGTTTTCGTA
>PYAF01004847.1:1092958-1103337 GCA_007407185.1 Glycine tomentella | reverse complement strand
TTAAGCCCGGGGCATGGCATTTTGCTTAGCAGCGTATGTGATTTACAGGTTCATGCTTACTGTGATTCTGACTGGGCGAGTTGTCCTCTAACCCGTCGGTCTGTTACAGGATTTTTTATTAAACTTGACAATTCTCCTATTTCTTGGAAGTCGAAGAAACAAGACACTGTTTCCAGATCATCTGCTGAAGCAGAATACAAGTCTATGGCTGCCACTACAGCTGAGTTAATTTGGTTAAAATCTTTTTTAGCATCTCTTGGAGTTCGTCAACTTGGTCCTATGGAGTTATTTTGTGATAATGAGGCTGCTATTTATATTGCTGCTAATCCAGTCTTCCACGAGAGAACAAAACACATTAAGCTAGACTGTCATTTCATAAGGGAACACATTCTTACCAAGACTATTTGCACTGTCTATATTCGTTCTCAATCCCAGCTCGCAGATCCGTTTACTAAGGCTTTGGGCATAACCTCTTTTCATGACTTCCTTCCCAAGTTGGGCATGTTTAATCCCCACGCTCCAACTTGAGGGGGGGGTGTTATCTTTATGTTATTTTTAATTGATAGTTATTATCTCTAGCTATTATCTTTAGTTATTATCTTATCTTTAGCTATTATCTTTAGTTAATATCTATAGTTATCTTTAGTTGATAGTTATTATCTCTAGCTATTATTTTTAGTTATTATCTTATCTTTAGTTATCTTTATCTTTAGTTGATCTCTTTAAATAAAGACCCCTTGTATTACTGAAATAACAGACAATAATACAATCATTATTCATATCTTCAATTTTATCAACAATTCCTGTAATATCATTTTCATAAACAAAAGAGAGCATTTACTCATTTTTTATTATTATTTATCTATAGAACTACAATCTTTAATTTTATTCATCACGTTAATTAATGAATATAATGTTAACATTCAATCACAAAATGTTGTCAGCTTTTTGTTCACGTAGTGCTAAGTTACACCTTAGAGATGCTACAGTGGATCCAAAACGGCGTTTTTTTAAGGGGTGTAATTTGTTAAGGGATCTTTGCGTGTTTTTTTTTTTTTTTTTATCCATGCATCTCAACAACTACCAAGGCATAGCCATAAATGTCCTTCCCAACCAAACTTTTGCTACAGTTGAACAAGGAACAAAATTGTGTTATATGTGAAGTTGGATAGAACCCACGACTCGTCCTTCACTACCACTACCATTTTGGAAACTCCTAAATTGATGTTGATGATCCACTCAGATTTTTCACCCTCATCCTTTTTTTAGCCAACCTACCACTGGTTCATCTCACTTTAGGGTTTTCACCTTTTTCCTTCATGCCCTCTACTTTCTCCTTCCCACATATGATTTCATATAAAAATGAGCCCATGGCCATAAGAAGAAGATAGATTGCATCAAGATGAAAGATGAGAAATTTATAGGTTCTTTACAATTTTTTGGTCGTATGTATAAAAAAATAAATTATGAGAGACAAAATTTATTTCAAATGATTTTTACGTAAGAGTTAGTCTCGTGTCTTTTTGCCACAAGAGATACCTTGTTTTTTACAACAAACCCAAAATAAAACAAGGTCATTTTAAGTCCATTGTAGCATTCAAGTTGTCACTTAACGTTTCGTTACTATCTTTCACCATTTATTAACGTCTGAAACAAAAAATAATTTTAGGAACAAGGAACAATATCTTATTTTTCATATCTCAAAAACCAAAGTAAATGGTTCTTACAATTTCTGGAAACAAAAGCAGGGTATATTTAATAATAAAAAATTAATGTTATTTGCTTTGTAAAAATCAACGAACACCTCAATAGAATAGTAATGATTATATTTCACAATAATTAACTTTAAGACTGAGAAATAACTTGAATAAAATCAGTAGTTTTTCCATTCGTAGTTTTTGTGAATGATGTTTTTTTAACAAAGAGGTTTCCAGAATTTCTGATTGGTTGGATAAATAAATAAATAAGGTGACAGCCAACCTACCACTGTAAATAAAAATTTAGAACACTAATGATGAATCTAGTAACATAAATTCCAGTCCTTACTATGTAAAGGATTTAAAACATCACATAAAATACATTATTTGCAATTACCAACCTAAATGACAACTTTTTCAGAAAACATTATGCCTGGCAAATGTTACTAGAATTTAATTGCATAGTGTTACTGTAAAAATTTACATTGTCAATTAATTAAAAAATATTCCAAATTACTTTTAAAGTAATTATTAAAAAAATGAATAATTGATGACCCTATATAAAACCTTTATTAGTGTATTCTAATTAAACTATATTTTTTGTTATAATCATTTTCTTCTCATTTCTAGACAGGGTTATCGACATTAAAATATTTTAATCCACAATTATAAATAAATTTATAACTTCGATGACATAATTTTATTGATGTCAATTTCGTTTCCCTTTCGTAGAACTTTATTACCATCTTTAAATTGAAAGAAACACATAACTTTCTCCAGAATCAACAGTGCGGTTATAAATTATTTTAGAGTCTTGCATTACGAAGTTGTTGCTTTAGCATTGGTCGAATATATTCTTGGAAGCCATCTGGCACAACTGAATCATTCAATGGATCCTTCCATGCCTCCTCGTACAGCTTTGGATACACATCTCCATCATAGCGACCAAGAACCGAACCAAGGTAGTGATCCGTGTAGTTAAACGCATCAACAAGTGCAATTGCATTAGGACGAACCTAACCAAAACATATAGTTAATCAAAATCAGTTTCATAAAATAAAAACCTGCCAATGAGTTGCAATCGTTTAGAACAAACCTGTGAATACAAGGACCTGAGGAGCTCATCTGCAAGGGAACCCTGTTTGGGAGTGATGCAGCCAGCTGAGAGAAAATCACCCAAATGCTTATGAAGAAGAAACAAAGCATAAATGCTACAAAGCAGTTCTAATTGCTGTTTCACTCCCTTTCCAGGAATATCTTGCTGCAACTTCTCAATAAATCTGAAAAGCATAAGGTTGATCAATTTGAATGTAGTAATATCCAAAGCAAATACTAGCATCAAGTATATTATACACACACACACACACACTATAGATGAACTACAAATATTATGCGGGACCGGTGAAAAGCGAAGAAGCTCACTTGGAAACAACAATTAACTGGCAATGAGCAACCGCTGCCTCAACTAAATCGACTGAGAGTTCTTGGAAACCTGCCATCGAGAAAACCATCAGCATTTGAGATCATATCAAATTACAACATCATACACATATGCACTCAAACATCAGTAGAATCAGTTAAGGTAACCACTACCCAGCCAACTGTGGTTGTTCAAGTGTTCATCAGTCTCCCCCACCACACCAAGAAAACAAATCAACATGAGCATACAGCTTGTGAGTTTAAGCGTGTTAAATCATTTACCTTCTTCGGGATTGGTAAACTTGCTAAGATTTTGAGCACAAGCAACCACCTTCTTAGCAGCCCTAGCTTCAAATGCTCCCAGCACTGCATTAGGCTTCAACCAATCCTCCGCTGCAAAAATCAACATAATAATATAATTAACTTATGAATTCTATAAAATCATCTTATTAGGGATAAATAATGTGTCTAGACCATCCAACGATAGTCTAGTAGTGTTGGTATGAATTATAAAGATAAACAATCCAAAGTTAGTTCCTAAGATTACTACTAATTGATTCTGCCATATTATACATTATATATCTCCATCAATGAACCATGAGCAAATCACATAATGAACTTAACACTACATACATCTAACTCAAAACCTTAAGCCATTAAGTTTGAGTCTTTCTCATTTATATGTTGCTTAACTTGCTCATTCTTAGAAAACTCTTTACTCACATGTCACTCTAACAATCCACCTTAATAGCAGTCACTCTTAACACACCTTAATCGTGACCTATTGGAGTTTGTTGCTAGTGTTCTGCAAAAGGTTACCTTTGAAGGGGTTAACCAGAAAGACTGAGTGAAGTATCAAAGTGTGCAGCAACTGAGACGTTAATTATAATGATTCAATCCCAATTATAAAGGTTCATCTCATAATGATTCAATTCCCTCCTTTCACCCTTCTTTTCTTTTATCTTATTTTCTTTTCTTGTCTTATTTCCCCTTTTTCTTCCCCTCACTTTCTTTTTTCTTCAACTTCCTCGTATTTATCATTGGGTTTATCTACCACCGACCCCAATTAACTTGGGTTAAAGGTGATGTTTATTTTGAATCCCAAGTATAAAGATATACAACCGCAAAACTAGTTTCTAAGATTAGCCCTAATTGATTATAACATATATGCCACCATAGTACCATAAATATCTAAGATATTTTAATGCGTTATAACTCCTAAAAAATAGAGGAATAGTTAATAATACTATCTCAAAAATTGTCTTAGATTTGGGACATCAATAGATTGAAAAGGTTAGAATTTGCAAATTCTCGACCAAATCCAATTTCTTTATACAGTTATACCTTTCTGAACATCAGAACGATATTGCATCAGCTGTTCCACTCGTCCAATATAAGATGTTGTACCAACAGGCTTTTTCCTGGAGCCCAACTGAGAAATAGTCTTGATGAGATGCCTAGCCACCTACAATGGATTTTCTAGGATGTTATCAAACAACTCAAGACCATTCTCGGTTAACAATATCTGATAAAACCTCACAAATCAGACTGCACTAGAATGTATGAAGAGCATAAATGTCAAAGGGGCACATGAGAATACTTGTGCAAAGCATGAAGATACAGCAACACCAGAGTATATAAGAAAAGTAAATGATGATTATTTTAATTATTTCAATCTTTTTGCAAGTTTCTCCCTGTTCCAAATACTATTAGAATTGATACCCATAAAATTTTAAACTAAAAAGAAGGATCAGTATTTTTTTTTAATATAAAAAACTACAAAAAGTTATACACTAAAAATGCAGATGTTTACAATAACAAAGGAGAACACAATAAATACAAGAAAATAAAATATCACCCCTCCACAAATAGGCAAGTTATCATGATGCACAAACCAATTTGCAGATGAGAAATTTCATTAAAAAAATATAATATATATATATCAACAAATAACACACAATATGATGGTACAAGCTATATATAACATTTAAAAAACCTGTAAAAGCAGCACAGTGTTGTCTCCTTCATATGTGCAGGTAGGAATGTAGACTGCAAATAATTCAGGGAGACCACTGCTGCAAAGGTAACCATGGCCACCGCATAGTTTGCGGCATTCCTCAATTCCATCCTGCAAATTGAAGTAAACTTAATTTAATTTGAATTTCAAAGTTATAAGCTTGGTAGAGGGTTAAACCCATTAATAGTTCTATGTTCCAGTCATTCTCTTGTTTTAGTTCTTTTCCTCTTCTTTTCTCCCTTCTTCCTTTCACCCCTCTTTTATTTTAACTTTTTTTTTTTTCCATCTTTTGTCTTATTTCCACTTTTTTCTTCCCCTCTCCCTTTCTCTTTCTTTGTCTCATTTCTGATTTATCATTGGGTTCATCTACCACCGACCCCAATTAACTTGGGTTAAAGGTGCTGTTAATGTTGATATTCAAAGAATTAAAAGTCGCAAAGTGAACACCATATAATTGGATACTATAAAATAGTAATAAAAGCACAATGATAACATCAAAGACATTTGGACCATTTAAATGAGGAGAATATTACTGATACAGTTTGTTATCTGACATACATATAGGTGGCATAATGGATTGTAATGTACTACAATGAAAAATGCACAAACAAGACAAATCAACAAAACAGCATATTTCAAATAACAAAACAAAAAGCCTGAACAAGAAATGTAGGCAAAAGTCAGAAATCTGATTGGGCATGGGGTAACCATTACAGGAATGGGAGAAAAAAATGAGGTTCAACATGCAAAGAGGAGTAAACAAAGGACCCCCCCTCCCGAAAAACAAAAAATTTACATTCCATATAAATCAGCTTATTAATCAATTAAATTCAGCAACTAAAATCAAATGTTAATCTAATGAGCATTAGCAATGAGTAATCACATACAGCAGTTGCTGAAGTAGTCAAGGACTTCAACCCTGCAGTGCATGCATGAGCCTCAGGTAATGTTGAAAAATCACGGGCTTGCAATCTTTTCATCACATCCATATAAAGCCATTTCAACCATTCACCGACAAATCTGAAGGCATAGGCAGAAGCTAACAAAGGGAAGAGCCTAGCTTGCTGCGTTTTATAATCAATCACCTAGACATAAAAAAATGATAACAGAAAGTGAGACACATTATAAATAGATAGGAGAGATATAGCACTATAGATGGAAAACAAATTGACAGCAAAATGCATATACCAGTCCAATAGTCCACCATCTCATTGCTCTTAAAACTTTTATGAAGACAAGTTGCAAGCCAAGCCACCCAATTATGATTTCCATATATACATTTTAACACCATGTGTTTCATGTTAAAGATGTGTAGGAAACTCATCAACCTCCCCATCACAAATTACATACTATTTCTGAGATGTTTGGATTTTTCAAAACTCAATGGAAATGCAGAAGAGAAATGCTATTCCCAATCAGACCAAGACATAACTTTACTGCGTTGGTGGAATGCATAGCAGCTCTAAATCTAGACAATGAAGATTAAAATTTTAGCACTGGTTCATGTTAGGTTGTGTCTTGGTGACTTGTTGATCATGGATTTGAATCCGGAAACAGCCTCTTTGCATATGCAAGGATAAGGATGCGTACAATTTCCCTCTCCCTTACCTGCGCTTAGCGTGGAGCTTCTGGGCAATGGGGTACGTAGTTTTTTTTAGTTCATGTTAGTTTAAGATTTTTCCTCCATAGAAAAAAAACTGATTTTTATTTTAAAAGCTTGCTCTGGAAGTTAAAAAAAAGTTTTCCTCAAAATCAAAATATGCAAATCTAAGTACATAATAAATCATAAATAACATCACATTAAAGCAAACTGGTTTTCAAATAGTTTCACATTCCACAAATTCATTTTTAGTAAAAAAGAAGATTGAAAAATCCCAGTAGCACTTATTGATAAAATAAGAATGCTCTAGCCGCAAACTGCAAACGTGCATATACAAAGGCATTTTACAACTTACCTGTGTCTCAAGACCTCCCTTTTTTGACCCAAACTGTCTTCGAACAGCACTATATCTTGTAGCAATGCAAACTGCTCGCGACAAAGCAACTGATGCATCAGATACAATTGTTTGTCTTACATATACCATAGTACCATAAATTAATTGTCGTGGAACACTGGATTGTACATATTTTCCTTCCCTTGTTACCTGTGAAACCCTGGTAGATTAAAAAGAGTCATCCCCAGAATCTATCAACATAAAAAGATAAGCACACTGCAATTTATGAGTGGAAAAAAAAAAAGTCAGGTTACTATATGTTCAGTTTTCTACATATCCTCCCTTTCAATTCACTGCCTCAATTCTTAGAATAAATTCCTTCATCCATCCATCTTCCAACAGAGGATTCAACGAAGAAATTTGACTAGAATCCATTGTTGTTATTGTCATCATCATCATTGTTATTTGTGGGTGGTGGACGGAGGATGGAGGGGACTAGACTATACGTTTATCATGGACCATGTATGCATTGAATACCATAAAACCCCAACTATGATTATTGGATTTTCCTCTGATGAGAGTAGGTAAAAACAGGTAAAAAGAAACTAACCTCATTAACATTTGATTTCTTGGAATCCGTACATAGTCAAACCTTAGCACCCCATTATCCATGGAGTTATATGCTCCATTTCCAAATTTCATTCCAATATCGCCAACAGTTATGCCTGGAAAAGGTAAGTGATCATCCAAGCTCCGCAGCTGGACAATGAAACCTACAAATTGAGCATAATGTTAATCAATTTTAGTCTGAATATAATAGCAGAACTTTGGGTGTTTAAAGTATGTAACTACCATGCACTCCATGATCTTGACCGTCGGTAATTAGTCGGGCATAAACAATGGCATGTGTTGACACTTTACCCAATCCACCAGGCCACCACTGTTTAAATCAGCATCAAAAGAGTTACAATCATATTCAGTAATCGCAAGAAGATATCTTGTTAGCCAAATACCCTGTAAAACACAGTAAATACAAAAATAAATAAATAAAAGGTACACACTGTTTTTCCCTGATTGTTCATATGAATGAATGAATACAATTTCATATTCTAGAATCTCATATCATGACAACGCACATCTTAAAGGACCAGTAAAGGCTTCCATAAGCCATCTCTCATTGTACTCACTTTGCTGGAAGTCAATGTGGGGCTATGAATTACAAACTCGTCTGTTTTGGGATCAAAGGTTGCAGTTGTTTCTAGCCCTTGAACATTAGATCCATGTCCAAGTTCAGTTTGGGCATAGCAACCAATTATTTGCATCTTATGAGCCAAAGGCAACCACTTCTGCTGCTGTTCCTCAGTTCCTTGTCCTTTGATAGCAGGAACAAACATTCCCTGCAAAAGAATTTATGAGCTAGACCTATCTCATTAGTATTTTCATCCATATATATCTTTTAGGTAATATATCAAAGAAAATAATGCCATCAGGACAATTAACTGAATTGTACCCAATGTAGATCCACAAAAGCAGGTTGGTCCACAAAGGATCTGAGCTTAGCAGCTTCCTCTTCTGTAACAACAAACGGAAACCTCCCATTTATGACAATAACAAGATACCAATTGCAAACTATGCACAACAGAATAGAAGACAGACAAACCACTAAGACGGAGCTCAATAATCCTTTTCCACGCATGAGCTGTTTTCCTCAAAGTGTTCTTAAATAACGCCTTCCTATCAAGCACAACTCTATCATCCTTTCTGAATGCCTATAGACAGCAGACAACTAATCAAGATTTCAGGCATCTGGAAGTCAAAATCATCATGCATCACCAAACTACCATAAAAGAAAAAGTGCAGGAAGCCAGGAACAGGCACCAGGCAGCTACACATATGGGGATTTTAAGTTCATCCCTAAAACATTAACCAACCATCTAATTCTCAAACTGCATAGCCATAACAATCCAATTCTCATCGACAAACAATTTCCGAGCAAAACCAATTTCCCAAATTTTTAAACAATCTCTTCACAATTCACAAAACTAGTTTTTTTTTTTTTTTTTTTTTTTTTTTTTTTTTTACTTCGCAATTAAAATTTAGTGCATCGATCTTTTCAAAAACAAAAGCAAAATAAACAATTACTTCTCCGATGAGCAAATTTGCAAGACATTGAAAACTGAAAAGTTAGTTGGATCCAATACATATAGTACATTACACCACACCAAAGTTATCACATCAAGTACAAAGCGCAACAAACACAGCAAAAAAGAAAACAATTAAAATATGCAACAAAATAAGAACTGTGATAGGGATATAATGCAGTTAGTTTCTGTTCCAAATCTGCAGAGACGCGAAGCTCGAGCATTTGAAAAAACGTCACAACAGAATGGACAAAATAGAAGAGACAGAGAATGAGGAATTAACCGGATCGCTGGCGACGAGGCGAGCCATTTTGTCAGAGACTTCAAAAGCGTAACGAGAACCGGCCCAAACGATCTTCATCTCGTCGACATCGAACTGCGTCTTGTTCCGCTCGAAAGCCAAGTGATCAACCAAGTCTTCCATCTTTCTTCTTCTTCGAAACCCTAACGCCCTTTTCTCTTGTGTTGGATTTTCAATCACGGTGTTCGCGTGTTTAAATCCCTTCTACTCAGTTTTCGGTTTTGGTTAGAAGAGTGAATGTGAATGAATGATCCCACTCTGCTTTTTATCTGCCCCAACCGCCAAATTTAATGACTAACGCCTGTTCCTCATTTTATCTGTTCAGAAGAGAAAATAATGTAAACAGTTAAGTGCGTGTTTGATTCAGTTGCTAAATTTGATTTTCAATGAAATTAATTTTCTAAAGTTGAGTTTAGTTAATGATTAATTTTGAAATGAATAAAATTAATTTTAAATAAAATTGAATTGTAAAATTAATTTTGATTAAAATTGAATTGTAAAATTAATTTTGATTAAAATTGATTTTAATATAATATTATTTATTGATTTATGTTTGAATTTTTTTTTTAATTTACAAGTAAGTTAGTATCAAAATTTAGTATAATTTTTTATTTAATGCAAAAACTATCTATAATTTTTTTTTTACAAAAACTACTTATAATTATAATTGTTTCCACCCATAATTAACTATTTAACATGAAATCAAATATGCATTTAAAAATCACATCAGGTATTTAAAATTACCTAAGATATTTTAACGTGATTAATTTGGCATGAAACCAAATATATATGTCGAAAATATTTAATTACTATAAATAATTATAAGATAAATTATATATTAAAATATTTATCATAAATTTTAATGATATA
>PYAF01004847.1:1080205-1092858 GCA_007407185.1 Glycine tomentella | reverse complement strand
CATGAAACCAAATATATGTGTTGAAAATATTTAATTATTATAAATAATTATTAGATAATTTATATATTAAAAAATATTTATCAAAAATTTTAATGATATAAAATAAACATCTATTAAATAATGTTCACATACCTAATATTAGCGTTAAATGTTATAATGAATTATCAGAGTTTTATATTTTAATTATTTTTCATAAATTATAAGCAATAATCTTAATAATTACCTTATGTGACACGTTACAAAGACTAATTAGTTTAAAGTTTTTCAAAGATATTGCATTATTTATCTTTTTTTACTATATTATTTATCTTAGGAACTAGAGTAATAAGTGTTTCGTACAAAATTTTTACTTTGATTGGGTCCTCAAAAACATGTTTAATCATCTCACAAAAGGTGAAACCAACTCTTTCCCTATTGAGTTTGATAAAACATCACAACCTAGAACTTTATAACCACCTGTGCACTTTAAGACACTGGATTTCTTCATTAGTATCTCTATTGTCTAACAATCTAGAGACACAGTCATTGAGAGAAAGAACCTTTTAAATAAAAGGGGGTGAAACCAACCTCAGTAATAAATAACCCCTTAAAATAAATCGTCGACAACCTCAAACTTCCTGGGAGAATCCTACAACATATTAAGATTATTTTGTCTCCTTCAAACCTTATAGTGTAGTGGAAGAAGCATGAACTTTTATCACCAAACTAGAGCCACCTCAACAGGACTTCTAAACCAAAGAATTTGCTTCTAAGGCAACCCTTATCATACTCCTTCCATAGCTTAGACGGGAGATGCTACATATGAGGGTTATTATTAATTCTCATTCTCCTTACTCTGCCATTCAATCTCTTGATTGAGACTTTTTTCTTGTGAAAAATATGGCCAACACAGACTATTATTCCAGCCTTTTGAGTGTTGTGTGAAAAAAATTAATTCTAGTCTTTCATGTTGGGACATCACACAAATTGCTTTGCATGAAATTAGGGAAGTCCTAACGAGTAAGTGATTTCAAATATGAAGAGGAGACTATAATGATTGATCCTGACACCTAGATTAAAGAATAAAAGGGTGATGGTCAAATTTAAAACAAGGCAAATGGAAAACAATTCTCTATTGATAAATCAAACACCAACACAGGTTGAATTATCCGCAGTCCATCCTCTCCTATAGTTGACTGCACTTCTAAGTAAATAGATACCTTTGGAAACCTTCATCAAGCAAATCACAATACTAAATGGTAGATTGAAAATTCACAACATTTCGATCATTTAAAGTAAAGGACCCTCCTAACGCTCATATGACATGAAAATTGTATTGAAATCTCCTAACAGGCCAACACACACCAAAGACCATCATAATCTTCCTTAAAAAGCTTGAAATTGTGCCAAAGGTCACCTCGATTCGCAATTTGAAGGCTCTCATACACAACAAAAAACACTCATATAACATCTAGTTCCTTACAAACCTTTATCTAAACCACTTGATTGGAAGAGCCAATAACATTCACAAACCATTGTTGGTATTCCAAAGGCACCAAATCCCCCTAAATGATCATGAGTATCCTAAATATGGATACTGTCAAAAGTCATTATTCTAACGACTTCACATGCTCATTACCCACTCATGTGGGTCTCCGATAGAATGAGGAAATACACTTTATTTTCTCAAATAATATCTTTAATACTACCTACAAAGTCTTTACTTCCCACACCTTAGCAATTCCAACTTAACACATCCATTTAAAAATGGTCAGCAATTTATTTATTGTCTCATATCCACTATCCACCATGGTGTCTAGACCATTATCAAAATTCTTATTTGCAATAACCACCTTAATTTGCGAGTTATTTTAACCACAAATTATTTTCCGAGGGAGAGCAGACTAGTCTCTAAGATTCTTAGAAGATTATTGTTTCACAGTAAACTCCAAATCCTATTGGTTTATCTACATAGCATGGCTTTCAAATATTGATTTTTCCTCTATTTTTAATTGGAAATCCTCATGTTTCTTTTTCTCCATAATTTTCATTTGGTAGATAACTTGCTACCAAGATTAGCATGACTTGTTGACACAACACATGTTCTATTTCCCTTCACCAAGATGGATCCCACATGGCAAATGAGAACCCTTGCATGTTTCTTCCATTGTTGAACCCCGATTTGTCTTTTTTTTTTTGTTTTAGGTCACAGAAATCACAAGTGTCCCCAACTTATTGGATCAAAAACTAATCTTTCTTGCAGTGCGTGATTGTCATTAGCCTAAAGGAATTTTGTACAAGGTGAAAATCGAACATGAATTTTCTTGCTAAATAAATCGTTCTCACTCATATGAATATAGCGAGAATTTTGCAAATATGTGTCAGTATTTTACATTGATTTTAAGAGAATTTTCTTTCATTAGAGTGTCCATAAATAAGATCTTGTAAAGTTTAGATTAAAATTAGTTTACTTTCCTAGCATCTTTTTTATTACACAAATTTGAGTTTAATTTTATGAATTTTAACTCATTATTAATATATTTTCAAATTATTGTTATTCTATTCTGCATTACCATAGTATAAAAAAATTGTAACTTGTGAAATACTTATTTTTTAAAATTGAACTTCCTTAATGATGTAAAATAGATAATTGAGTACAAGTAAAATAATAATAATTTATACTAATAGTCAGTCAAAATTTTGCGTGAATTGTATTATGCTTACTAACTACTAATTTCTAAATCCTTTTCGCGTGGACTATTCAAAATAGAACGTGCAACCACTGGACTTTCCACACAGCAATGAATTAAGTAAATATTTACTTGACAACGATCAATCTATTCAAAATACTATGCAGGCAGCGAAGATGAAAGTGTGACTGATGGATGAATTGTTTGGAGCCGACAAGCCTAATTCACATTAACTATGGTTAGAAAGAAATACAGAAGAAAAGAGAGATTTTATTTTATTTTATCTTTGTTTAATTAAAAAGTAAAAGAAAAAAATAATGAAAATTAAAATTTATTTTCCATTTTTATCTTTTCTCCAATGTTTTTGGAAAAGTAGGACAACCCTCCGTTAAAAGGCAAAGATTAATTTCCTAAATTACGGAGACCTCTCTCAATACATATTTTTTCATATACATAAATCAAATATCAAACTCATGATCACATACTTAAAAGAACAAAATTATCTACCAATCATTTCATATAATTTTTTTCTTTCAATATTATCCCAATTATATATTTATTAATCTAAGATTTAAGTCCAATTATATAAAGCTTGGACACCCATTGGTTTATTTCGAGATATGTTTATTGATATCTTTAAAATGTTGAACTATTAATTAAGCTTTAAATAAATTTTAAGCTCATCAAAGAAATCTAGCTCAATTGATTGAATAGGATGTGTGAATGTTGTATATCCCTTGGTACCATGTAAAAAAAATCAAGCACAAAATAAGATTTTTATAAAAACTAACCAAACCTGAAAAAAAAAAAAGAAAAAAAAAACTCCACCCATTTCAAATCCTAGCAAACAGCTACAGTTTGTGCTTTTGATTTCCTGTCTCACTGGATTAATTCAGGAGACCCGGGTTTGAGCGGGTAAAGCATTTTAAACATTCTAATCCACAGCACTTCAAAGTTCAAACATGAAGCACAACTTGGTAGATTGTCAAACTGCACAATCAACATTAACTTTACATAACCCTGACAAATAAAATCACTGAACAAGCATAAAAGTTTTACTTTAGACCCAAAGTAACTCCTAGACGCTACTGCCTACCAGCAAATAAACAAACTAGGTTAATCACTGTGAATGGGCAAAGAAAAAAATTATTTAGGTTACCCCACAAACAGATGTATTGATGAACACAAGACCACATTCATGTGCGCCCCGCATCAATCAACAATGCTCACATAACAATCCCTTCCTCGGAACATGAGGCACACGCTTAAACTGCATGGATGGCACTGCCATTTGAACTGCCACATGTCGGTGTTGCATGAAAAGCTGACTGCCTGGAGGGTCCTTCTTCGATAAGTTTTCGAGACAGGGTGGAGGGACCGGAGTCACCAATAGACTCCCCTAAACTCAATTTTGATATGCCAACCAGTTCATCAACATTGATAGGGCTTTTAGAATGAACTGCAGTTGGCTTCAACACTTCATGTGTCTCCTCCTTCTTGGTGGACTCTGGACTGTATCCTGACCAATAGGGCAGAGGAAACGGGAACACCGGAGAATAATATGCAGGATATAACATTGGATAAGATGATTGTGTGTTTTCAGGCTTTGATGGGGCAGGCTCTCCATCATTTGAGTTTGTGGAATCCATGGATTCGCACTCTTCGTCAAGGGGAGGAGGAGCAGGCAAGGGGTTATTGCCTTCTGTTTCAGCGGGTAACTGATTAGCAGACAAGAAGTCTTGCTGTACCATTGCAGTGTCAGCTGCCTGCAAGTCACAACATAAATACAAGAAATCTAGAAAAATGAGAAGGTTCCAAGGACAAAGGGCAAGTTACATATTTATAATAATGGAATTCGAAAAAGCATCACATGAGAAAATGCAATATCTCCAAACTACCACCCTAGAGCCATGATTTCATATATAATCTAAACAAAAATTATTAATGCACAGAAAGCCAGTCAAGATAAAAAATTGTCAAATCCACGGCAGAAGAAAGGAAATGGGCAATTGTCATAAATTACAGATGGTGGACCACTAATATATCTAACTAATAAATTGTGTATGAGATTAACTAACTTATTTGTCACAAGCCAGAATAAGTCACACTATTTCTTCAAAGAAAGAAAAACATTTTAGATAATTTAATCAAAGGTCACAAAGTCGGGAACAAATTAAGCAGCAACAATTTCATTGTATGCATTTTGATGTAATTTGCAAATAAGGGTACAAACTTCATCTGCAACAATATCAAACAAGCTGGACCGTCTTTTCCGCCTGGACACATTGCTCTGCCTGATGAAATATTTCTGAGCATGGCTGGCCACCTGAGTAGGTGTCCTTGATATAACATAGTTCCTTGCAATTCCACGCCAATCACCTTTGCCCAGCTTCTGCAATCCGAGTAAAAACATTCTATGCTCCTCCTCAGTCCATGGAACACCTGCATAAAAGAAATTATAAATTAAACCTTAAGAACAACTTAAAAAAAAATTGGCCATAAATGAATCACAAATTAAGATATTTTAGACTTCTCATCATTTAAGACCTATAAGCCTCATTGGAGCTATGCTTACAACAACAAACCAAGCTTTTCCCCATCATGTGGGGTCAATTACATGGATCAAATGACACCACAATGTTTTATGGTGAATCATATCTATAAACAAAGAATTGACCCTCAAATCCCCCTTAATGGTTTAGTTTCCCTATAATTTTTCTTGGCCTCCATCTACCTCTAATCATAGGGCTACACACCATCTAATATACTCTTCTTATTAAGGCTTCTACAGGTCTTCTCTATCCATGTCAAAACCACCTAAGGGGAGATTCTAATATATCTTCTGCTACAGGTGCTATCCCAATTTTCTCTCTAATGCATTAATTCCCAATCTTGTCTTGTCTAGTATGTCCACACATCCACTGCAACATTCTCATCTCTAATACATTGAGATTATTTTCCTTTTGGTTTTAATCGCCTAAGACTAGATTTCCTACAACACCACATATCTTATAGTTGTGGAGTAAATTTTTCTTAAGTTTGAATAACTTTGCGTCACAAATAACACCTGAGGCACTCCTCCATTTCATCCACCCCACTTGAATCCAACATCACCCACATCTTAATTATCAATAATTAAGATGAATCCCACATCTGATTGAAGCTATATGTATTGTGTAATATGAAAAAAGAGATGACAATAAAAAATGCATGCTCAATAAATTTATGTCTAAATATTGTATAATAAGCCACTTTACAAGCTCCAAACTTATGGAGGGCTAGTACAAGGCCCATGATAAATTGATTGACCTATTCACACCCCTGCATTCCATGTACACACCAAACAACGACCTAGATGTTACAAAATGTTTCAGCCACCTTCAAGAATAAGGTGGAAAATGAAACTATAATATCTAAACAAGAATGTGAGCCCCCCAACCGGGAGTATGTATCCCACCTAGTCAAGATATCAACCAATGTTTACAGTGTGAATGAAACATAGAACTGTATTATCCCATTTGCGCCCTCACATACTCCGCCTGATTTATATACGGGACAATATCCTATTTGCAATGGGTAGCAATGATTGTAAATCTGTGACTTACAAGCGTGCTTGTCACCTATTTTCCAATACATAAGAATGATAGCATGAGCATCAATCAGTATAGAGTCAGCATCAATGCTTGTTAAACTTACAAAAACCTCTTTGAACTATTTGGTGACTATCTTTTTTATTATAAATTATAAGTCCAAAAACTATAGCAGCACTTTCCATGTAGCTGAAATTGCGAAATACATGCACATAGCACACCTCCATAATCACGGTACACTTCCAAAGTAAAAAAACAGTAATTCAATAGAAATCAAGTATAATGAACTTTTCTCTCGCTACATAAGATGTCTCCCAGGCTAAAAGGACTCAAAAACCTTCACTTTGTCACGGGTCAATCTAGTAAAAACTCATACAGACAAGGCTGCTTGCTGATTAGAACCTTAAGTGAGCCACACAAGCAACTTCTTCTAAAAGAATATGACTTGAGATTTACAAACACACCAAATCCATTTCTCAGTATTTCACAGATTCAAAATCTAAGCAGCCAAGCACAATATCAAAGAACTCACTCACAAAAAAAAAAAAAAAAAAGACAACCCCTAATAAAGCTAACTTATATGTACCTTTCTTGTCTAGTTATCTATCCCCAACAGTGACACCACCCAAAAACAGAAAGGTTTTTTGTCCAAACACAATTAACCCAACTTAATCAACTTCACCTACCTCAATCAACCAGTACACAAAACACCACCAAAAAAATCCAACATGCAATTCCCACAGTCAAGTAAAATAAAAAATAAATAAAAAGTACTCTTTTATTCTTATTTTTTAGGTAAAGGAATCGAACCCTTCTTTCTTTCACGGGAGCTAGAAGAAGAAGACCCGGGAACGAAGTCCTCGGACGCGTAACCGTCTGCGACGGCGGCGGCATGATCGGGGGTTTCCCCGGGTGAACCGGGGTTATTCAACCCGGTATTGAGTGGACCCGACCCGGAACCGGCATAGTGGGATAGATTGCCCATGCTAGCACTCTTCCGGATCGACCCGTCGGTTAATCGGACCCCGAAGAGCTTCACCCCGCGGTTAGGGCAAGTTCTTGAGTTGTGCCCATTGTGGCTGCAATGCGAGCAACGCCGCGTCATGGGAACCGGATCCAAAAATAATACTAGGTTGTTTTTGTTGTTGTTGGGGATCCGAATCACGGGATCCGAGACATGAATTTTTGGGGGTTTAAGGTTGTTATTATGTGATAGGAGGTGGTGCTCTGTTGTGGTGTGTTGGGTTTGGGTTATGATGATGGTTTTTGTTTTGGTCTCCCTCGGCTTTCTCAGATGGGAGAGGAACACTATCCATTTATCTTGTCGTGGATAATAAAGAGGCGGGGTTATACTGCTTCGCGGGTTTTTTACAGAACCGTGGTCCTTCCTTGATCACCGTCTGTTTAGTAGGTGGGATTTGACGTGGCGGAGATTAGGACGCTTTGTGCTGCTGATGATAGGGTTTGCTTTTGAAACAGTTGCTTATCAAGTTAATTAATCATCAGAGTTATCAGATAATTATGTTGTGGCCACTTCCGTGCGACCTGAAATTTCTTTTTTTAGGGGGATGACGCATGTTTTAACCAAGATATTTAAAGTCTAATCCTTTTTCCAGATAATATTCATTTAAGAAATTAATATCTCTTAAGTCCTCACGGATAATTTTTATACCATAAATCATCAAAATCATGCCCACCTACCTAATAAAGTTGATATTCTTATTTTTAGAGTATATATTTTTATACTCCTAATTAATTTATTTTTGTATTATAAATATGAGTTTCCAAAACATTTTTAGAAGATGTTCTTAAATAAGAGTCATTTTAACCATTATTCTTCATTGAGAGAATTTTACGAGTAGTGTAAATATTTATACTTCTCAATCAGTTAAAAATTATTCCAATTATGATTTTTTAAATATTTTTTTTATAAAAGTCAATGATTTTTTGCAGACGTGATAATTCATAATTAAATAATACTATATAAAAACTATACTATTAACATATTCTAGATAAATTATTTAAATATATAGCATAAGTTGGGTATTTACTAATTTCAAATTAATTCTATTTGAATCGAAACAAAAACTTAAAATAGTTTTATATAGGGAAAATGATGAGGCAGTTTTGCTTATAGATCACCTTAATACGATATTACTTTGTGTTTATAAAAAGTCTTATTGAAATTATTTATAATAAAATTATTTGTTTTAAATAATGTTTACGTGCAATATTTTTTTATTTAACGTTGCTTTTTAGGAATTTATTGATGAGGTTTTTTAAGATATTAAATAATTGATATAAATGGTGTATATATCATAACGTATTTAATAACATAATATATAGACATTTGGAAAATATTTATTTATGAATATTATAAATATTCAGGGAAAAAAAGTGACAGAATATTCAGGAAATATATTCAGTATTAATCAGTACTTTTTTTTTTGTACATTAATCGGCACGCTTTAAAGCCTGCTTAGCAAGATTTTGTTTTTTTCACAGACAAAAAAAAAAAAATCAAGACTTTGTTTTGGTCTTTTTATTACAACGGTGACAAAGTTATGTCGACTTTAAATTTTTTATTAATGCATCTACATCCCACGATTTCTATTGTAATCCAAAAGATCTGGGAATAACGAACAGATATCTCCTTATATTCACGGATTATCAAATAGCTTGTAATAAGCTGTTCATAAATTTGATAACAGCTTATGCGGTGTTTTATAGAAAGCCAATATTCGATCCTGGCTCATCCGACATTGATCGTAATTTGATATATTTACTAATTAAAGATATATTCAGTAACTATTTAACAATAATTAATTATATTATCTATTAATTTAAAATATTTTAATCAAATTAATTTAAAATATTAAATTATTTATATATCACATTATTAATTGAAATCATAAATATTATGTAATTCTAAACCATCTTCAACAGTCCATAATTAACTAAAGTCCTAATATGTAGCAGTTTATCGAAAGGATCATTCATCTCAAGCAAAGGTCAATCCACATCAAAATACTTTGGATCAGGATGAAATTTATTATACATCTAAATTTTAAAGTATAAACATAAAATGCTACTCTAATTTTTACTGTGGTGAATGTGACTTCCGAGGAATAAAAAAAAAAGACGAAAATGAGAACATATCTAACCCATGTCCATGGATCATGCCTGGAAAGTTTTACTTTTAACTCAGTGGGGCTCTATGAATAAAGATGAATGAGAATAATTGAAGAATTGGTGCCTTTGGAACGAGATAAGGTGGATAAGCATTAACAGTACTCTTTTGTACGAAGGCTATGCCCAAGCTTCCAGCTTGGAAACATTGCCACGTGGATTATCCCTACTAAAAAAATCCACTTTTTCAAAGAAAAAAATGATTCATTATCAAAAAAATATTTGACATTTCAAAATAATATACATAAGACTAAAAAAATAATTTTCTCGCTAAATATGTATCTCGCACCACTGCAAAAAGTGTTGCAGTTATCTACATTTTAGCATACAAATCACTTGTGAATAATGTAAATGAATATGTTAGAATTGGTTCCAATTCAATGTTTACAAATATTTTAAAGGCTATGAACTAGGTATTCTAGAGTAAGTATTTGAGAAATCCAATAACAATGATATCAATAGCTTATTACAAATTGAAGAGATACGTGAATTTTCAAATATGTTAGATTTTATTGATTATATGTATGAAGAATGAAAAAATTGTCCAGTTGTACGGCAAGGACAATATTATAGAAGTGATTATCGCAAACCCACAATAATTTTGAAGTCATTATCTGACAAGATTTATAAATTTGACATACATATTTTAGAGTAGCAGGTTCAAACAATAACATCAATGCCACAAGGAGAGAAAAAAAATATTTTAAAATGTCAGGAATTGGGAAAAAAGGATGTTGAACAAACATTTAATGAATTCAAATCTCAATTTGTAATTATATTTGGTACATCACGTGCTTGAGACATGGATATAATGAAGGATAATATTGATATGCATGATATTGCATAACACGATGATTGTTGAAGACGAACAAAATACATACAAAGATAATATTGATCTTGATTAAGATCATATAGACAATGAGATTTCAACTTATGAGGTATCTCATGGTGCACGTCGTAGCTTTGCTGCATACATACAAATGAAACAATATATACATAAGAATCCATCAAGAACTTGTAGACTTGGTGGAACATATATTAGAAATGTTTATGTGACAAGAATAATGAAATTTAATTTTCATTTCTCAAAATGTCAATATTTTGTAATTTGTTACTTATCAACGTTGTGTATTTTTTGTCGGTTTAACTTTTAGTCATAAATAAAAAATGATCATTATTAATATTTTTTAAATAAACTAAAAAGTAAGACACAAAAAGTGTTTTAAGAACTCAAAATGAGATCTATAATTAGAGTAAAAAAATGTGGGCCTATGAAAAAATGCCTTAAGATTCTAAAATGGGATCTAACACAAAAAATGTTCTATATCCTACTGGTTTTTTTAAAAATAATTTTTTTATTAATCATATAACGTTAAATCTTGATTATCCATGTATGATTGTATAATCTAGATTTATTCCTTTCACTCTTATATAAAAGAAAAACTTTTCACCATATATGTTCCCATATATATAGGTGCATATATAACGAGGATATTCTTTATATGAGAGTTGGAGGAATAAAACTTAACCATTAAGTGATGTTTGTTTTACCAAATCTTTTTACATTTCTAGGAATGTTAACATTCCTAAGAATGTAACATGGGAATATCATTTCTAAGTATTTTTTTAAAAAAATGTCTAGTTACATTTTACTATTATTGAGAATAGTTTTTAAAATTTAAAATAATTTGAATAAAAAAGAAAGTTACATGTGTATTAAAAGATAAATTTTGACATTCTCATGAAAATATCACTTTTTCACCCGGTTCTAACGGAAATATAAATGTATGAAAGCATGGTAAAAAATATATAACATTCTCACGAATCAATAATACTCAAAAATGTTTTTTAAAAACTTATAACAAACATAAAAAATGTATATTTCCGTCTTCATATTACCAAGAATCCATTAAGATTTCATGAAACAAATGTTCCCTTATGACTTATTTTGAATGGTCAATATTAAAATACACAAGTTGTGTGAATTTTTATTTCAAAAAGTCTCATGAATTTTATAAATTATCACATGACATTAAATCATTCATGTATGATTGTATGGTCTAGATTTACTCCTATAACTCTCATATAAAAATAATCCTCTCACTAGATATATCTCCATATATAATATGGGAGGATAATGGTCTTATATATATACACACATATAGAGTGGAAGAAATAAAGTTTGATCATTAAATATTATTTTGAATGGTTGTAACGCCCCAATCCACTAATCAGGGTCATTACCAAACACACATCATAATCAAACAGATAATCAATCAGAGTTTAAGCAGTTTGGAAGCATAAACATGAGTGACGTAATCAAAAGGTCACTGTCATCAGCATTGTACACTATAATATGGTGAATATACATATAAGTTTCTCTGTACAGTACAAAACTATACAGTATCCTCTCAGGGTACATCAAAATACAAAAAACCAAAGGCTAAATACAAAGCATCAGAGCATAAGCTCATGTTCTCTAGCCTAAGGTGTCTATCAGCAGCTAATCCTGCATAGGTTTCTTGCCTTGGGATCTCTCTGCTACTCTGGAAGAATCACCTGCAAAACATAGCCTCACACAAGGGGTGAGATATAAATCTCAGTAAACTCAGGGCCCTTGAAGGTATTTCCTTCCCCTGGTTCACTGACAACACACACACACATATATATATATATATATCAACAACAATCACAATCATCATCAGTGAATCACTCAATCAATCATCATGCACAATACACCTGACCACAATCAGGCTATACACATCTATCAGCCAAAACCAAGGCATACTCATGGCATAAAACCATTTATCACATCAATAACTGCCATGCATAGGCTACATCTAAGTATATAGGAACATCTCCTCACAGGGAGGCTACCTCTATATACTCGGCACATCTCCTGCATGTATCCCTAGCGGAGGCTTCCTCTAGATATATAGGTACCTCTCTATCTCACGAGGCTCATCTATATATCAGGTACATCTCCTTTTGGTGAGGCTACCTCTATATACATAGGTACATCTCTTATCACGAGGCTACCTCTATGTATCACAGGGCCATCTCATCCTCTAACACAATACAATTGCCTGGGGAGGCTACCTCTGTGTATATGGGAACATCTCCACGTAGGAGGCTACCTCCATATCACAGGCTCATCTCTCACCAGGTCTTACTCAATCTCAATCATCTATCCTACTACAATAGG
>PYAF01004847.1:1060579-1080105 GCA_007407185.1 Glycine tomentella | reverse complement strand
TCCCTAAGGTAGCTTGCTCAATCAAGGCCTCCTTCGCCTCTAGGTCTCAAGCTCTCAGGGGTTCTCTCTGAGAAATCAATCTCACTGTTTCTCGCTCTTTCTCGAGAATCAATCGGGGTCTTTCTCTCCTCTCGGGGCTCTGATCACTTTCTCAGTTGGGTCAGAGGTGTTTAGGTGAACGATGGAGAAGATATAAAGCAATGTAGCTCATCAATGGCTTCCTCTCTCTCTTTTCCTCTTCCATTTTCGTCCCAAATGACCTTATATATAGGCCTGCCCGAAGTCCCGCACTGATCACGCCGTGCCCCGCGCTACTCGCGCCACATTTCCAATCTCACGTTGATCGCGCCATGTCCCGCGCTGATCGCGCCACAGGCTCGGGGCTCCCACGCTATTGGCGTGGACGTCCACGCTACTGGCGTGGAACTCCAGAAGAAACGTGGTTTTCTAGAGCTCTTTCCACGCTACTAGCGCCGTACTCACGCTACTAGCGCGGGATGGCCAACAACATTGACATGTTTTATGCATCTGGCGCGGATCGCGCCACACTTCACGCGGGTCGCGCCGAAGACCAGAACAGCCTATTTCATCTCTTTTTCAAACTTTTTCTCTTAACATTCAAAGCATAGTTATTATCCTTAATCAAGGGCTTAATCTAGACTTAATTACATGCTTAAAAAAAATCAGGTATTGCAATGGTCAAACTAAAAATGCACCAATTCATCTAAACCTTTTTCTAAAAGTCTCATAATTTTTAAGTGATTACATAATATTAAATCCTGACCTATAATCCTCCATATAAAAATGATATCATTTAGATTTATTCCTTTCCCTTTCTCATAAAAATCAACCCGTCAACCTGTCAAGCTCTCACTAAATATGTCCCATATACATTCATATATATGCTCACTTGAAAAGAGAAACAAAAAATAAAGTGATAAACATAATAATTAGTGTAACAAAAATAAAGAGAGAAATAAATAAAAATATAAAGTATTTAATAAGTATAGAAAATAATAGGTAAAAAGATAAAATTATTTTCTTGGAATTATAAGATTTTAAGACCCCTTTAGGTGTGAGAGATGTGAGTGATTTGATTTGTTTAAGATTATTCAGAAACTCAAATGGAATTCTAGTTTAAAAAAAAGAGCATGTAAAGTAGCACTACTTAGATTTGTCACAAATTATTGATTGCATTTTTCTTTTTTTTCTTGTGCTTCAAGGCTTTATATTGCCACTTTCTTTCTTTTTTAACAAAAAAAAAATCTTTCTATAGTTTTTCTTTCTAAAAAGGTATTTTTGATGAAAATTCTATTAATCAAAGGACATATCACAAAGAGCAATTAAGGTAATTAGAGTAATTAATTAAAAATAAGCAAATTTTTTTTAAAGAATTAAAAAAACTTAAATACAATTTTAATCCCTTGGAAGATTTATTTCATCTATGGTTCGAAAGTTTTTATGTCGTTTAATACCTTGTTTTTATTATAGTCTCTCTAATATACCTTATTATTTTATTTTAGTCTATGACTCTTTAGCAACCTCATAGTTAACAACACTGATGCAAAGAATATATATCATATAATTTGAGCTTTATAATTCTTTTTCCTCTTAATTATAAAACTCCTGTTTCTTCACCTTGGTCTGATTTAAAGTAATACTATACAATATTTCATTCCGAAAAAAAAACGATATTCACCATTGAAATACGATACAATGTTTCTTGCTAGGACTCTGAAATATAAGTTTTTATGAATTTTGGCTATTTGATTTTGAATGGGTTATGCATTAGTAACTGGTCGGAGACATAGATACACTTAAATTTCTTTATTCTTATAATTTCTTTATTCTTTTCTAAGAATGTGTGATTTCTTTTGATTTAATCTTCCGGTTTATTAGAATTTTTGATCGTAAAATAAATAAAATATAATTAAAAATTATTTTTTATTAAAAATTAAACTATGATAATATTTAAATAATTCAATCTTATATTCAATATATTAATTATTTATGTTCAATCACAATTATAAGAATGTGTGATTTGTTAAATTAGATTGGTTTGATTAATTATAACTCATATCGAGATTTACCCTGTTGCTATAAAGCGCTCGTAATTATTATTAATACTTGTTTTACTCTCCTTTTTAAATATTTTCCTCTTTATCAATAATTCACCCTTAAATGTAGTAAAAGTTGTACTTAAATTACTCTATACAAATACATTATTGGATATGGATTCAATTTTTCTATAAATAAAAAGTTCATTAATTTATTAATTTCTATCATGTAACTTAATTTATAATACACATTAAATTTTGTGACATATTTTGAAATATTATTGAAGAATTTAAGATATTAATTACGATGATATCAAATAAAAATCATTAAATCCAAGGGAAAAAAATGTCTTTTTTTTTACGTTTAGTTTATTAAACTATCGAGATTTTTATGGATAAAAAAACTATTGAGACATCTTAAAGAAAAACTTTTGAGATTTTTTATCATTGTTATATTAAACTATTAAGATTGAGATGACAGTTTTTTTAAAAGGAAAGATTGAGATAACAGTTAGAGATCCGAGTCTTTGTGTTAGGTCTTACACTCTTACGTTTCAAATCTCATAAAAGAAAAACAATATATAGGAATTTTCAATTTGCAAATATTTTAAGTTGCATTCAAATGACAGTGATTACTTCCAGACGGATAAGATAGAATTTTTTTATTACTTTAATGCCATGCCACTTGCGAAGAGTTTGGATAAGGAGCAAATGGATCTGCATAATTATCGTCTTTATTATTTTATTGTGCTATTTAAGATAGTTTTTGGACAAAGTAAATCTTTATCGTTATTTGTTTTTGAAATGTAGCTTTTTTATTTCAAGAAAAAAGTACTCTTACATGATTTAAGAGTTTAGACAACATATGTTTTTTCGTTTATCACTTAACTTTTTGAATTTAGGGTTGGTATCAGTTTTGGATAAACAACTTAATTAATTAAGATATTAAGATCTTATTCTACAAGTTCTTATTATGTAATAGCGTTGTAAGATTTTAAAATTTAATAAGCTACTTGCGTTTGGATAGATATGTTAAAAAATGTTTAGGTAATTTTAAGGTGTTTGAATATATTGTTACATTGCGTTTGAATAGATATGTTAAAAAGTGTTTAAATATATTGTTACATAATATATATATATATATAATATAGGCTTAAATATGTTTTTTATATTTGAAAAATAAATTATTTTTAAATTATTATCTAAAATTTATTTTTGGTCATTTACATACCTAAAAAATTTATATTTCAATGTAATACATGTTGTTAGTCTTATTTTGTTAAGTGATAGATGTGGTAGGTGAAATGTCACATTATCAAACCTAATCACTTGACACGTCAGCAAATTGAAGTCATATCATTATTTATTATTTGATTTATTTAAAAATTCAATTATTATATTTTATTAACTAATAATTTTTAAAAAAAATGTGACTTCCCCTTGGCAAGATCAAGTTTGCCATCGAGCTCGTTGTGCTCTTGGGCACCACTTAAGTGGTGCGTGAGCTCAATGAACCTCGTGTCAGAAGCGAAAAATGTTTGCCACAAGTCAGCGAGAGAAATGGTGGCATTTAGGAAGTCGAGCATGGCCGTTTTCGACGTTGTCAGGGTGGGAAGGGGAGTGGAGGCAATAGGAAACGTCGCCATTTTGGAGGTGTTATAGGGAAATGAGGTGGGGCCCAACGACGTCGGTGTATTGTGAAGGGGCAGTGTTTTTCTAGTGAAAGGTTTAGCCTATGGGGAAGGCAGGGGTAAGGAGAGTTCGACGTGGATGAGGCTGAGAGGGGGCCGTGGGGAAGGTGAGCGGTGTTGAGGGAGTGGCGGGCTTGGTATTGTGGAGTTAGGGGCATATTGACTTGGTATGGTAGAGGGTCATGGTGGGGTCGTGATTGTGCACAAAGGAGGGGTGGCAATGGAAGGATGAAGAAGATGAACGAGCTTGGGTGGTGGTGAAGGATGAGGAAGATGAATGGGGTGAGGCAGCGAGACCAGAGGTGGATTATGGGCTGGATTGTGAAGGAGAAGGAGAAAAGGAGGGAGGCGGTGGTGGGTACGTTGTTGGTGGTGATGGCAGTGACGACCACAAGGGAGAGTGGAGGCACCTGAAAAGGGTTGACAAGAAGGGAGAGAAGAAGGTTGAGTGAGATATGAGAATGATGAATTTTTGTTGACATGTCAAGTGTTTAGGTTTGATGACGTGACATTTTGTCTGTCACATTATCACTTAACATAATGAGACTAATGACAAGTACTCCATTGAAACAAAAAAAAAATTCAGGTAAGTAAATGATCAAAAGTGAATTTTAGATAGTAAATTAAAAAAGACCTATTTTTCAGGTATGAACAACAAATTTAACCCCATAATATATTATTTCATTTTACAAATTAAAAAATATTATATATTATGAGAAAATAGTGATGAAGGCATCAAGTAAAAATATGAGTAACAAAAGTTTCCAATATTTTTTCAACAGGTGTGTGTATTATGAGAAAATAGTGATTTGTTTTCATGAGATTATACGTTTATTGTAATGTCCATTGTAACGTTCTAAATTTCATTTATTTAATTTCTTAACTACTTAATTATTTATTTTACGTTATATTTTTATTTTATTCTTTTGTCTTTCAAACTAAATAAAATAAAATGAAATTTTGGTAGACATAAAAGAAGTTAACAAAAGGAACAAGATATAAACATACACCATATTACATGCCTCGTCTATTTTACATTGCCATATTCATACTAAGTATATCTAACATTCCATATGTCATAGTACTTCAAACATTTTTTATTTAAGTACAAAGTTTTTCAGCCAATATTCAAACATAGTCTTCGGTACTATCTCCGTCAATGAGAACGATGATGGGGTCGATAACCAGGTTTGGATACATCGGAGCAAACTGAGAGAACGGATTGGCTGGGTCAAACTCTTCACTAAACATCGAAATTGGAAAATGGGCGCCGAAGTAAATATGAGCACGCAGTACAGGATCCATAGTTACTACACAACAGTTTCTGACTTCATCCACATACCAGGCAATATCCAATACATCAAGAAATATTATGATCAAAGCCATCTAAAATAAAAATAAATCTAGTGAGAAATAAATTTCTCAGTAGGCAAATCTAAACCACCAAATAGGTTAGTAGGTTATGAAATAAGACAAAACTAATTCATCAAATAATTTAATAGATTAGTAAATAAATTAATATATCTGAGCAAATGTGTAAAATGAATGTATGAATGCATGGAATGAAATGCAATGGTCACAGGTGCACATGGCCTCTACATATGTACATTATGTAGGAATGCTACGGCCGTCTTACGCTAATCATGCATGAATTTTCATGTATTAGCACTTGATCTCTGGTAGTAGCATAGGCCCGGTCTTCAAAACTCGGGTCAATCTCATAAATTCATAGGTCCGTTCTGGAAACCCGAATCATTCTCATTCATACCACAAAAATTCATAAGATAAGGAAAATATTCCTATTCTTACAAAAAGCAAGGTAGTTAACAGTTCATACCTTATTCACGTAAAATTCCACCAACTAAAATAAATCTATTTAACCTCTACGGGATGCCGATTTTTAGTGGTATAATAATTGTAGCCAAAAATCGGGTTGGTGAAATAATGAGAATAATATATATATATATATATATATATATATATATATTAAAAAACACAGCTAATTATAGCAAAATATAGTACTCAGAATAACTGTACTCGTATTACTTATAGCCTATGAGGTTTACTTGGGTTTAACCAGGTTTATTATTATATATATATATATCTATATATATGTATATATATATATATATATAAAAGACATTAAATAATTACTTAAGCACTATAGCTATATATATATATATAAGATAACTATTTACATATTATATATATATATATATATATAAAAGACATTAAATAAATTCTTAAGTACTATAGCTACTTACTTGGAAGGGTCGAGGTAAAAATGGATATATAAGGAGGAAACATTACTTGGAAGTAAAGCTTACAGGCTACTGGAATCCATATATATATATATATATATATATATATTTATAAGCATGGTATGGCATAGGTACAGAGGTGCTTCTAAATGTAAGGCTGGCCAAACTACATGCACGTGGTTAGGGCTGATGGGTTCTATTTATTCCTTGTGAGTCAAGATGTATGTGTATAAATACCCTAAAGAATAATTACTGCAGTATCTACGGATCGAGATGCATGAATAGAGATATCTAAACTATTATCATAAGTGTGTCGAGATACTCTTCATAAGTTTCCTTCATATATATATATATATATATATATATATATATATATATATATATATTCTAGGTTGCCGCATCTTCCTAAAAATTCACAATATCCTATTTATGGTAAAACTTCAATCTTTAACTAATTAACGGTTAACCATGGCCTAATAAATACATAACTTAATCGTAAATTTTAGTTTCAAATTTTGAGATTGAAGCCTAACCTACCTGTGATAATTTTGGTGAGTTGCTTTGAGAGCTGCTGAAGTAATTTTACATGAGAGAGAGAAGTGTGATGTGAGAAGAGAGATTTTGGGGTAGAAATTTTGGAAGCTACCAAACTATTTTTATACTGCTGGTTATGATAAAATATCTAAGCTTCCTTATCTCATTCATCATTATTATTATTCCTCTCATTAATGACTAATGCTAGAGTTTGCATTAATGTTTGTTGAAAATTATTTTTAATTTTTTTTAATAATATTACCTATTCTATTTTTATAATTTTATATTATAATTATATATTTGAGGTTATTACAATTATTAAATATAAGTTAAAAGTATAATAATTAGTTATGCATTTATTTATTTATTTTATATATATATATATATATATATATTTTTTTTTTCTAGGATGTTACATTTCACCCCTTCTAAAAAGAAAATTTTGTCCTCAAAATTTGTAAATACCTGTAAATAAATTTGGATATTTCTTCCTCATTTCTGCTTATAATTCCCAAGTATGTTCTTCCAAACGTCCTTGTCCCCATGCTACTTTAACCAGTGCTACAGACTTATTCCTTAACTGTTTTATGTCTCTATCCAAAATTCTTGTCGGGGCAAACTCATAGTTAAATTTTCTTTTAACTGTATTGATTCAGATTCTAGAACATGACTTGGATCAAGAATATATTTACGAAGTTGTGAGACATGAAAAACATTATGAAGATTGAAAAGATTTGGTGGTAAGGCTATTTGGTAAGCTACTGGACCTATTCTTGTCAGGATTTGGAAAGGACCAATAAAACGAGGACTCAACTTTTTGACCTTCATTGCTCGTCCTATTCCGGTAACTGGAGTAACTTTGAGAAAAACATGCTCTCCTTCTTGAAAATCTAAAGGTTTTCTTCTTTTATCAGCATAATGTTTTTGCCTATTCTGAGCGATCACTAATTTTTCTCTAATCTTCTTGATTTGCTCCGTGGTTTGAGTTACCAAATCTGGACCCTAAAGACTTACTTCTCCAGATTCATACCAACATAAAGGAGATTGACATTTCTACCATATAGAGCTTCAAATGGAGCCATTCCTATACTAGTATGATGACTATTATTATAAGCAAACTCTGCTAATGACAAATATTTCTCCCAAGAACCTTGTTGATCTATCGCACAAGCTCTTAACATGTCTTCCAGGGTCTGTATGGTTCTTTCTGTTTGTCCATCCGTCTGGGGATGATAAGTAGTACTTAAACATAGCTTGGTCCTAAACGCTCTTTGTAATGCTTCCCAAAATCTAGAAGTAAAGCGGGGGTCTCTATCAGAAATCAAGGTGGAAGGTACACCATGTAACCTAACTATTTATTGGATATACAAGTGTGCTAATCTTTCCATTGAATAAGAAATCGTAATGGGTATAAAATGAGCTGATCTGGTAAGCCTATCTACAATGACCCAGATTGAGTCGTGTCTAGAAACAGTTCTGGGTAATCCTACCACAAAATCCATTGATATACTCTCCCATTTCCATTGAGGAATTTATAAAGGTTGTAAGGTACCAAGAGGTTTCTGATGTTCTATTTTTACCTTTTGACATACCAAGCACTTTCCTACAAATTCTGCTATGTCCTTTTTCATACCAGGCCACCAAAACATTTTCCTTAAATCTTGACTCATCTTAGTAACTCTAGGATGCATGGTAAAATTACTTTTGTGAGCTTTACCCAAGATTTTCTCTCTTAATCCATCAATCTTTGGTACACAAATTCTCCCTTGATAAGTCCATAATCCATCATTGTTTACCTCAAAGTCTTGCAATTTTCCTTTTTGGACTTGTGTTAAGATCTGTTGAAAATCTAAATCTCTCTGTTGTCCTAGCCTAATGTATTCTTTGAAATCACTAGTAATTTGTATCTGACTTAAAATGATATCTTTAGAATTTACAGAAAATCCTAAATCAAGATTCTTAAAACTTTCTATTAATTCCATTTCCTTGATCATCATCCTAGACATATGCAGGGATTTTCTACTTAATGCATCAGCTACTACATTTGCCTTTCCTGGATGATATTTTAACTCAAAATCATAATCCTTAAGAAATTCAACTCATCTTCTCTGTCTCATGTTCAACTCTTTTTGGTCAAAAAGGTACTTAAGACTTTTATGATCTGAAAAGACTTCAAATTTTACCCCATATAAATAATGTCTCCAGATTTTTAAGGCAAAAACAACTGCTGCTAATTCTAGATCATGAGTTGGATAATTGCCTTCATGGGATCTTAACTGTCTAGATGCATAAGCTACCACATTTCCATTTTGCATCAGCACACAACCCAAACCTTTCTTTGAATCATCACAATACACTTCAAATGTACCATGAGGATCGGGCAATACTAATACTGGACTACTGGTCAATCTGCTTCTTAATTCTAGAAAACTCTTCTCACATTTCGGTGACCATATAAAAGGCACATTTTTCCTAGTCAAGCTGGTAAGAGGTAAAACTATTTGTGAAAATCCTTTAATAAACCTTCTATAGTATCCAGCTAGTCCTAGAAAATTCCTAATCTCAGTTACTCTGGTTAGTCTTTCCCAATTCATCACTAATTCAATCTTACTAGGATCAACTGAAATTCCTTTTTTAGAAACGTGTCCTAAAAATTTCACTTCCTTGGCCCAGAATTCACACTTAGATAATTTAGCATACAACTTTCTTTCTCTAAGTGTCTGCAATATTATTCTGAGATGTTCCTCATGTTCTTTTTCTGACTTTGAATATACCAATATATCATCTATAAAGGCAACTACAAATTTATCTAAATAGGGCCTAAATACTCTATTCATGTAATCCATAAAAACTACTGGAGCATTAGTTAGTCCAAAAGACATCACTAAATACTCATAATGCCCATATCAAGTCCTAAATGCAGTTTTAGGAATATCTTCATTCTTTACTCTAATTTGGTGGTATCCAGACCTAAGATCTATTTTTGAAAATACTACTGCTCCCCTCAATTGGTCCATAAGATCATCAATCCTAGGTAATGAATACTTATTCTTAATGGTAATTTTATTAAGCTGCCTATAATCTACACAAAGTCTCATTCCTCCATCTTTCTTTTTTACTAACAAAACCGGGGCTCCCCAGGGTAAAACGCTAGGTCTGATAAATTGTTTTTCCAACAGCTTCTCTAATTGTTTTTTCAATTCTTCTAGTTCTAGAGGGGACATCCTATAAGGCGCCATGGATATTGGTCCAGATCCAGATATTAAGTCAATAGAGAATTCTATTTCTCTTTCTGGAGGTATCCCTGGTATTTCATCCGAAAACACATCTGGGTATTCTCTTACCACAGGTATATTAGAGAGTTCATCAGTTGACTCAGTTACATTAGCTGATAAAAGAACATATCCTTGAATTTCACTGTTACTAGAACAGGAGATAATGGAATTCAAATACAAACACTAGGTGTGACTGTTTCCTGAGATTTCAGAAGGTAAAACAATGATTTTATTTGAACAATCTAACAATACATGGTTAGCTGCAAGCCAATCCATGCCCAAAATTACGCTAAATCCAGTTAAAGGAAGACAAATTAAATTTACAGAAAAAGATTTTTTATCAATTTGAAAATCACAATTAAGACAGATTTGACTAGTAGTAATAGGTTTATTTGTAGGAGTAGAAACTAAGAGATCATAAGGTAATTGAGATAAAGGTAACTCTAATTGTATAACAGTGTCAAAAGAAATAAAAGAGTGAGTAGCACCTGAATCATATAATACAGTTAAAATTTTACCTTTTATTCTGCACTTACCCTCGATAAGATTTTCAGATTGAGATGCTTCTGCAGCATTCATGGTAAAAACTCTTCCAGTTGATTGGGGACGTGTGATGGTTAATGATTTTTCATTCTTGCAACTGCTAGCATAGTGTCCCATCTTTCCACATCTGTAACATTGAATATTCCTGCGACATTGTTGAGCTGAATGTCCAATCTTTCCACACTGGGAACAAGTCGGTTGAGCTATAGGACATGGCCGATCTCCATGTTTCTGGTGACACTTTTCACATTCCTTGTCTGGATCTCTCCTTGCTGGAAATTTCTTTGGCTGAAATTTAAAAGGTTGAGGTCTAAAGGGCTTCATAAAATTATTATGGGATTCTCTTTTCTCAGCAAACCTCCTTTTATATTCTTCTATTATCCTACACTTATTTATCAAGGTACCAAACTCCCTAATTTCTAAGGGTCCAACTACTTCTAACAGATCTTCTCTTAATCCTCCTTCAAACTTCATACACTTCCAGTGCTCATCAGGATTTTGTTGATAGATGGTTGAAAACTTAATTAACTCTTCAAACTTAGCAATATACTCAGTTACACTACTTCTTCCTTGTTCAAGCCTAAGAAATTCAAGTTCCTTAGCATTCCTTACTGACATAGGAAAGTACTTCTCATAAAATGTTGTCTTGAATACTTCCCAGGTAATCTCGACTCCATTACTTATCAAGATTTGCTTGTGACTATTCCACCAATACTCAGCATTTGATTGTAACATGTACGTAGCATAGGTTACTTTTTGTTGGTCAAAACAATCCAACACAGTGAATATTTTTTCTATTTCTTTTACCCATTCTTCAACCATATAGGGATTAAAGGCTCCCTTAAAAACTGGAGGGTTGGATTTTCTAAATTCGACACATTTATGATATTCTGTATCAGTTTCCTGCCTCCCATGGTTTATTTGTCTAGAACTATTATGATTATTATTTTAACTTAATTGCATCATCATTTGGGTAGCTGCAACTACTTGCTGACTTGCTGCGGTTGCCTGCTCTTGCATGACTGCTAGCATAGCATGAAGAATATTTGTTTTCTCTTCATTGCCACTAGTTGGTGTTGTTTCACTTGGACTTTGCGAAGCCATGAATTCCTATTCACTTCACAAAGATATTGAGGTGATCAGGCTCAATATAAAGTGCGTTAGAATTTAATAATCATAATAACACAAACAATCAAATAGACAATCAAAGCACACAGAAAACATAGTTAGTCCATTTCCCCTAGGTTTTAGCAGGAGGAACTGCTCTGATACCAAAACTGTAACGTTCTAAATTTCATTTATTTAATTTCTTAACTACTTAATTATTTATTTTATGTTATATTTTATTTTATTCTTTTGTCTTTCAAACTAAATAAAATAAAATGAAATTTCGGTAGACACAAAAGAAGTTAACAAAAGGAACGAGATATAAACATACACCATATTACATGCCTCGTCTATTTTGCATTGCCATATTCATACTAACTATATCTGACTTCCATATGTCATAGTACTTCAAACATTTTTTATTTAAGTACAAAGTTTTTCAGCAGTATTCAAACATAGTCTTCGGTACTATCTCCGTCACTGAGTACGATGATGGGGTCGGTAACCAGGTTTGGATACATCGGAGCAAACTAAGAGAACGGATTGGCTGGGTCAAACTCTTCACTAAACACCGAAATTGGAAAATGGGCGCCGAAGTAAATATAAGCACGCAGTACAGGATGCATAGTTACTACATAACAGTTTCTGACTTCATCCACATACCAGGCAATATCCAGTGCATCAAGAAATATTATGATCGAAGCCATCTAATATAAAAATAAATCTAGTGAGAAATAAATTTCTCAGTAGGCAAATCTAAACCACCAAATAGGTTAGCAGGTTATGAAATAAGACAAAACTAATTCATCAAATAATTTAATAGATTAGTAAATAAATTAATATATCTGAGCGAATGTGTAAAATGAATGTATGAATGCATGAAATGAAATGCAATGGTCACAGGTGCACATGACCTCTACATATGTACATTATGTAAGAATGCTGCGGCCGTCTTACGCTAAGCATGCATGAATTTTCATGTATTAGCACCTGATCTTTGGTAGTAGCATAGGCTCGGTCTTCAAAACTCAGGTCAATCTCATAAATTCATAGGTCCGTTCTGGAAACTCGAGTCATTCTCATTCATATCACAAAAATTCATAAGATAAGGAAAATATTCCTATTCTTACAAAAAGCAAGGTAGTTAATAATTTAGTATTCTTCGTTCCTAAGCAAGGTAGTTAACAGTTCATACCTTATTCACGTAAAATTTCACCAACTAAAATAAATCTATTTAACCTCTAAGCATTCCGATTTTTAGTGGTATAATAATTGTAGCCAAAAACCGGGTTGGTGAAATAATGAGAATAATATATATATATATATATATATATATATATATATATATATTAAAACACAACTAGTTATAGCAAAATATAGTACTTAGAATAACTGTACTCTTATTACTTATAGCTTATGAGGTTTACTTGCGGTTTAACCAGATTTATTATATATATATATATATGTATTTATAAGTGTGTATATATATATATAAGATATTAAATAATTACTTAAGTACTATAGCTATATATATATATATAAGACATTAAATAAATTCTTAAGTACTATAGCTACTTACTTGGAAGGGCCAAGGTAAATTTGGATATATAAGGAGGAAGTATTACGTGGAAGTAAAGCTTACAGGCTGCTGGAATCCATATATATATATATAAGCATGGTATGGCATAGGTACAGAGGTGCTTCTAAATGTAAGGCTGGCTAAACTACATGCATGTGGTCAGGGCTGCTGGGTTCTATTTATTCCTTATGAGTCAAGATGTATGTGTATAAATACCCTAAAGAATAATTACTGCAGTATCTACGGACCGAGATGCATGAATAGAGATATCTAAACTATTATCATAAGTGTGCCGAGATACTCTTCGTAAGTTTCCTTCATATATATATATATATATATATATATATATATATTCTAGGTTGCCGCATCTTGCTAAAAATTCACAATATCCTATTTATGGTAAAACTTCAATCTTTAATTAATTAACGGTTAACCATGGCCTAATAAATACAGAACTTAATCGTAAATTTTAGTTTCAAATTTTGAGATTAAAGCCTAGCCTACCTGTGATAATTTTGGTGAGTTGCTTTGAGAGCTGTTAGAGTAATTTTATGTGAGAGAGAGAAGTGTGAGGTGAGAAAACTGAGAGATTTTGGGGCAGAAATTTTGGAAGTTGCCAAGCTATTTTTATACTGCTGGTTATGATAAAATATCTAAGCTTCCTTATCTCATTCATCATTACTATTATTCCTCTCATTAATGCGTGCATTTAAGTGGAACAGCTGAGAGCTTAGCAGGGGTTTTGCCACATGAAAGATTTTCTAAGAATTTGGATTCAGCTTGTAATTCCTCACGTGGCTAAGAACTAATGCTAGAGTTTGCATTAATGTTTGTTGAAAATTATTTTTAATTTTTTTTAATAATATTACCTATTCTATTTTTATAATTTTATATTATAATTATATAATTGAGGTTATTACAATTATTAAATATAAGTTAAAAGTATAATAATTAGTTATGCATTTATTTATTTATTTATTTTATATATATATTTATTTATTTTTCTAGGATGTTACATCCATGATTATCAATTGAAACTATCAATGATGTGATGGTTCTGAATTTGTCTAATAATTTCTCTTAACAATCAATTATATTCAAAGATGAAGTGGTACATCGATAAAAGGTGATAGGATTTAGCTCTTCTAAAGCAAGAAAGTACATTTTCCATAATGTACAATTGTTAATTACAAAATAAACTGTTAGACTTTTACAAAAATTACAACACAAGTCAAGAAATATTTTATCAAAGTAACAGAAACGAAAACAAGAGTTCAAGTATTTTATAGGTTGCAGTAGTTGGCATTGAGTTGTGAGTACTTCCTTTTTCTTTCATATTCGAATCAAATTATTTATAATTAGTTTAATTTTCAAATTCATCGATATAAGAGTATAAGAATATAGATTATGATTAAAAGGATTAAAAATATGTTTTTTCCTTCATAAAAAATTTACTTTTTCAATGAAGAATTGAACCAAAATGTATGCTTATATAGTGCAATTTGAGTTATATATATTTTATCAACTTATTGCAAACTTGCAGCTTAATTAAATAATATATTTTCTACAAACCATAATATCAACAACAATAACAGTAGGTTCGATCTCATATGACAAGAACCATGTAAACACAGTCACAGACAATCATAGACCACTTTTCTGATAAGTAAAGTGCATATATTTTCACATTTTTGTTAGCAGCCATAATAAGTACGGCCTTTAGTCCTTCAACTGGATAGAGCACATTTTTTATCCTTTTAGGAACCATGTGAGTCTGAACCGTTCATTCAAGTAGTCCCCACTACGTATTGGAGGGAATCTGCAGCAAACATTGACAGAAGTTCATAGCATCTTCATCTTGCGTGTAAAAGCAAAATTTAAGAAATGTACGCATATGGGCTTTTAATAAAGACCTCCACCAGGGGGGTTATCTTTGTCGGTTGTGTCTCTTTTCTTTTTCTTTTTCTTTTTTTTTCTGTGCTCGTGTTTTAATTTAGTCTACGTAAATTAGTACTCCACTTCTTTTTCCACTTTCAGTGCAAAAAAAATTGGATTTAATTTACACTCTCAATTAATAAAGAAATCGTAATATATGTGATTATCAAAGAGTCTATCTTAATTGATTGATAAAAATACTTAAGATATTATAAAAGTTAATACGTGATAACTCTTACACCAAACTTCTGAATTCAATATATTTATTATAAATGATAATTTTTTTTATTGGATAACAAGTTAAACAAAAATTTACAATTTGCACTATATACTGCATAATTTACTTTGCTTTTAATCAAATATAAAATATTTTTACGTTATAACTCAATCACCTTTAAACAAACAACTAGTTCAAGAGTTATAATTTTTTAATAATGCGAATAATTGAATGATAGTCATTAGTCAACGTTTTTTCTTTGCTGTATCAAAATTGAACTCCTTTTTTCTTAAAAAAAACTTAATGCTTACATCTTAGTTTCTGTCTGACTAGTAAAAAAAATCTAATTGGAGAACAATTTGATTATCCTACCTGGGAGGAGATGATTCACTGCAGCAACTTTCAAAGCATTCCACCACACAGTCTGAGGCCGAGTCGAAGAAGAATGCCACCCGCAAAATTGCAAAACATAATTACTGGGAATGCATTAGCAAATCATGCCAACAAACCAGAAGACCTCATCAAAATGCAATTAAAAAAAGCCAAATTTGTAATATAAATAGGTAGAAAGAACATTTTCACCATCTATGACATAAGACAATTCCCTTGTTCCATTTTTTTTAAGATATAACTTAAACAATAGGACTCTTTGAAAAGATATTATCAACTTCTAATACAAGTATTTCAGTGGATAAAGCAATTCCTACCTCTAACTACCTCGTTCATTAATACCCATGCTAAAAACAACTATTTTAAGTTCAAATTTCTTCATATCCTTTAGAGGGAAGTCATGTTGTGGCATAGTACCACTTTGGTCAACCCAAAATGACAGAGACAGAAGCTATATCTAGATGTGTCATCTAGCATTATACTAACTTCCAAAACCATTGATATTTAAGGCTATGCACACAAAATAAAAGAGTATTTAATAAATGTAAAATATTTATATATTTAGTCAAAATTACTTTTATTTAATATCAGATGTAAATGTATTTTTTTTTGTTGAAGTGCTTTTAATATGTTGAAGGTATATAAAAATTAAATCTAGTTATTTCAAATAAGAATATATGTGAAAATGAGTCTTACAATTTGTAAATCATGAATAGTTTTAGAATAAAAAGAAGAGAAAAAAGAGCCTTCACTAACCGTGTATACACAATTATCCAATTACATAATGATAGATCATGATTTAAATTAATCAACAATAATGTAAAACATTTATACCAATAGTGTACAGAAAATAAAGTCTAAAAAGAAAACGACTAAAACATAAATATTTTGAAACAGATATAGTAATTAAGAATATTTGGAGAAACCACGAAATATCCCCCCAACACCACCATTATATTTATGATAGTTCATCGACAACATGAACCTTTTTGTCATCAGAATTTGCATGACTTTTTCACCTCTCTCCCCTGTGTGTGAATGAGATACTGAGGGGGCATGCTCTATCACCTATGTCTAAAAACTTAAAAAAACTAACTGGACCAGTCGATCCATAGAGCTTGTGGGATCACGCAAATATCTATTCTTTAATTTCCAAGACCAATAATGAGTATTCTAATCCAATCAACTATCCAAACGTCACAAGTGTGAAGCATACTTCTTTTTGATTGGCATGAGGAAAATTATAAAGGTATAGATAAATTCCATCTATTATTTCCTACCCTTGAAATAAAAAGCCATCATAAGCTAATAAGCAATCATTCAAGACAAAAACAATAATAACACAATAAAGAAACTGAGGAAGTGGTTGGTAATTACAGAATAACCTTATTTTCCTGTACGTTGGCATAAACCTGCGAAGTGTTGACCTGCAACTCTGCAAGTGTAATGACAAAAGCTGAGAGTGATATGTACCAGTATGACAGAAGACTAAGACCTTGCTTAATATGTATAAAAAATACTTGAAAATAGGAATATGTAGAATATGAATTGTGTATCACAGTAATATAAGAGATCTCTATTTAAAGAGATCAACTAAAAATAAAGATAATAGCTAGAGATAATAACTATTAACTAAAGATAACTAAAGATAATAACTAAAGATAATAGCTAAAATATATCTATCTAAAATATATCTATTTACAACACTTCCCCTCAAGCTGAGGAATAGATATTAATTATTCCCAGCTTGCCAGTAAGCTCTTGAAATCTTTCATAGGAAAGTCCCTTGGTCAGAATATCTGCCTTTTGAAGTCCAGAAGGAATATATGGAGTCGTGATCAAACCGCTATCTAGCTTCTCTTTGATGAAGTGTCGATCGACCTCAATTTGTTAGGTCCGGTCATGTTGAACAGGATTATGAGCTATACAAATGGCAGATTTATTATCACAAAATAATTTCATAGATCCTTCATATCTTATTTTAAGATCATCAAGTATAATCTTCAATCAAAGTAATTCACAAGCACCCTGAGCCATAGCTCGAAATTCAGCCTCTGCACTTGATCTGGCAACTACATCTTGCTTCTTACTCCTCCATGTCATTAGATTACCACAAAGAAATATACAATAACCAGTGGTAGATCGACGATCAGTTACAGAGCCAGCATAATCTGCATCAGTATAGACTTCGAGGGAGAGATTACCATCACGTCTGAATAACAGTCCTTTACCTGGAGTGGCTTTAAGATACTGAAGAATTTTCCCAACTGCCTGCATGTGTTTTTCTTTCGGATTATGCATGAATTGGCTCACAATACTAACAGCATAGGCTAAGTCCGGTCTAGTATGAGCCAAATAAATCAGCCTCCCGACTAACCTTTGATATTGTCCTTTATCAACCGGAGAACTCTCCTCCTCATAACCTAACTTGTGATTCTGCTCGATGGGAGTACTGGAGGGTTTACACCCAAGTTTCCCTGCTTCTTTGAGAAGATCAAGAACATATTTCCTCTAGCTAACAAAAATTCCTTCCTTTGAATGAGCTACCTCAATCCCTAGGAAATATTTCAGTTTTCCAAGATCTTTTATTTCAAATTCAGAGGCCAGTCGTGCTTGTAGAAGGTTCTTTTCAGCAATATCATCACCTGAAATAATAATATTGTCAACATACACAAGGAGTACACTTAACTTCCCATCTTGGGAATGTTTGAAGAACAGTGTATGATCTCCTTGACTCTGTCTGTATCCTAAGGCTATCATAACCTTAGTAAATCTTCCAAACCAGGCACGGGGAGACTGTTTCAATCCATACAAAGCCTTTTTTAACCTGCAAACTTTATTTCTTCCATCCATCGAGCCAAAACCAGGTGGAATTTCCATATAGACTTCTTCTTCTAACTCACCATTAAGAAAAACATTCTTCACATCAAACTGATTGATATCCCAGTTGTAATGGGCAGAAAGAGATAAGAGGGCTCTCACAATATTCATTTTTGCAACAGAAGCAAAAGTCTCATCATAGTCAATACCATAGGTTTGAGTGTAGCCTTTGGCAACTAACCGAGCCTTATATCTTTCAAGAGTACCATCAGAATTGTATTTCAAAGTATAAACCCATCTGCATCCTACTGCTTTCTTTCCATTTAGTCTATCAACAACTGCCCATGTGTTATTTTTTTCCAAGGCATTCATCTCTTCTTGCATGGCTTGAGTCCACTTCTCATCTTTTAATGCTTCATCTACTGATTTTGGAATTGAGATTGAATCTAGTGCTAAAATAAAGCCTTTGTGCTGCATAAAAAGTTTAGCTGAAGAGACAAACTGCGAGATATGATATTTAGTACAAGCTGGACAAGAAGAACAAGAATTTTTGGTACAGGACCTCTTCCCTTTTCTTAGGGCAATGGGCAAGTTATCAGAAATACTAGGTAAGTCATCAGAAGCAACATGCAAGTCTTTGGACAACTCATCAGATACATTAATATTAGGTTCAGAAATAGGAGATTCAGGACTTACCGTTTGTTCAGATGATTGAGGTTGCTGAGGAGGCAATGGTGGCTGCTCGTTCCTGTGATATACTAACTCAGGTGTACCAATTCTTCGTATTTCCGGACCATTAGTCGATGGGGTAGACATAGAAGGATTCAAAACAATGGGAAAAAATACAGAAGTAGACATGAAAGGTTCAGACTCAAAGAAAGAAGATGACTCAGAACTTATCGAACTGCTCTTCCCCTAAAGATGAGGACTAGGGAAAAAAGACTCAGATTCATGAAATGTGACATCCATAGATACAAAGGTTTTCCGACTAGCAGGATGATAACACTTGTAGCCTTTCTTATCAGGAGCATATCCAAGAAAAATACATTTGAGAGCTCTAGGATCCAACTTACTGCGATGATGTTTGTGAATATGGACAAAGGCAACACATCCAAAC
>PYAF01004847.1:1025600-1060479 GCA_007407185.1 Glycine tomentella | reverse complement strand
CACGTGAGTTCATGAATCATACCCTGATCTTGGAGAAACTGAGAAAGACGCTGATTAACATATTCAGTGCCATTGTCAGACCTTATCCTTTTAATTCTTTTCCCAAATTGAGTTTCAATCATTTTATAAAATTTGAAGAATAATTGAGGTACCTCGGATTTTTCATGCATTAAGTAAATCCAAGTGACTCGAGTGCAATTATCAATAAAAGAAACAAACCATTTATTACCAGAACCATGAGTAACTTTAGAAGGACCCCAAACATCAGAATGAATAAGATCAAAAGGTTCAACACTCTTAATAGTACTAGAAGGAAAAGATGCACGATGGTGTTTTGCAAATTCGCAAATATCACAACGAAAAGACTCAACAAACTTGGACAAAAATAATGACGGAAATAAAGACTTAAGTAGACTAAATGAAGGATGCCCCAAGCGCTTGTGATGTAACCAAACCAATGAGTCCGTAGTACACTGGCCATGAGTTAGTAATATGTGATCCTTAGTACCTCTGTCAAAAGACTTTGGAACCAAATAGTACAGCCCACCTTGCTCCTTAGCTTTCCCAATCATCCTTCCTGTGGTGAGATCCTGAAAGACACAGTGAGTAGGAAAGAAGGTTACAGTGCAATTTAAATCTTTTGTAATTTTTTTGATAGAAAGGAGATTGGTGGAGAGTTTAGGAACATGAAGAACATCTTTGAGGTGAAAGAAATGTTGTAAATGAATGTTACCAGATCCCGCAACTGATGTATGTGAACCATCAGCTACGGCTATTGTATGAGTACCAATAGTAGGGTTATAAGAGAAAACATTCAGCACAACAAGCCATATGATCAGTAGCACCAGAATCAATTACCCAAGAATGTTTAAAATCAGTACAAGAAGTAAGAAAAGAATAATTAGTGAAACTCATACCAGTCATGATCAAAGCACTAGAACTAGATTGCTTACTCAGCGAATCAATAATGGTCCGCAGCCGCTGTAACTCATCTCGGCTAATAGAAGGAAATTCTGAAGATCCAGATTGGACCTCATTTGGTGCAGTAGTTATGTCAGGAGAAACTACATGAGTTTGACCACGCATCCTTGCCATCTTCGCATAGACTTTCTGCTTTCCATGGAGACGGTAACATAGATCCTTAATATGACCCGACCTTCTACAATAAGAACACCAACGATCATCTTTCTTAAACTTGGAAGATGCACCATCAACAATGTTGTTAAAGGAATTCCCTTGAGAAGAACCATTGTCAGAACTAGCCATACCAAACACAAATAAAAAATACAAGAGAAAACAGCCCACAGTAATCCTCTCGGTCCAAAAGGTTCCCCGGAAAAATTTCCGGTGACAGCTAATGGCAGCAAGAGTCAAGAATAAGGGTTTCGCACTTAAGGCGATAGGCGCGAAAGCAAAGTCCTCAAAATCGAGAGTTCTGATACCAACTTAAAAATAGGAATATGTAGAATATGAATTGTGTATCAGAGTAATACAAGAGGTCTCTATTTAAAGAGATCAACTAAAGATAAAGATAACTAAAGATAATAGCTAGAGATAATAACTATCAACTAAAAATAACAATTAAAGATAACTAAAGATAATAACTAAAGATAATAGCTAAAGATAAAATCTAAAATATATCTATCTAAAATATATCTATTTACAACAAAAATTGATTGCAGAGTTGCTCAACAGCTCTAATTACTCAAAAACAGAAGAAAAAACCCTTGTTGGATGATGAATACCTGTATAAACAATTTGTCCACCTCTCCATCATTTCTCCAATGTTCACTGTTAAGGCCCTGCATAGACAAACCGAAAACACCCAACACTAGGAAAGAACAGCAGATATAGTGCATAATTTTTAATGGAATTGTAGTCTAGAATCTCTAGATAATATAATGCAGTTGTGAATTAAATAAAAAAAGTAGTAATATATTATTTATAAAACTTCTTAACCAAGAACTCACCCTTCTACATGAGGCACATCCTCCCAGACTTGAGGTTGGTTGACCTTATCCTTGCAGATCTATAAATGTAAAATCGCAAGCCTTTAATTATATAGAATCGTGAATTCTAAATATTAAATAGAAATTATAGATCAATAACAATATGATAGATCATAGAGCTCAAATGAATAAGGTATACGTCAGAAAGGAAGCATGAAGTGAGGGTGTATGGAAGGTAAAATAAAGGGGAGAGTAGGGGATTCACAAACTAGGGGAGCATGACGTCAAAAGAATGGTTGAGGAGGCTGTTAGCAGCAAACTGGCAGGTGGTGGTCCACAAATGCAAAGGAAGATTCAGCATGCACGAGGAAAGAGGAAAGAATTGTACAGTTAGGGGGCCCTTTCAACTCCATTTCGCCTCTTTAATACCAGGGGCATGCCATAATAATAGAACAGAATGTACTATAGGGAAGACGAGAACCTGCAGTCCAGGAACACTGTCAGTCATTAGGAGAGTGATCATGCCATAATCTTGAATGAGGAGAGGCACCACATATCTGCTCATCAGATCCCTATTCACCTAATGTATTTGGAAGGCATATTAACAACAATAAAAGATTACACAGGATAATCGGTTTGAAAACCTAGTCCCTACTAATAAAACAGCAGAAAGAACTTTAGAATATAATATAAAACACAAACTTTAGTTGCCACCAGAATAGCAGTTTTTTACTCAAATCTAGCTGCAACTCAGCAACTAGCAAAGGAGTATTTGCAAAAATAAACAAGCATAAAATAAATATAAATATAACATATATTTCATTATATGGACTGCTGCCGCATTCATGCGCATTATAGTTCAGGCTTAAAAATCAATACTTGAAAATAAAGAAATTATGTTCCCTTGTCCAACATGCAGATTGAACAGGAGGAAACATAGCAGTAAATAAAGTTGAAGTCAACATGGAAGGTAAAATTTGAAGTGTGCTAACAACCACAGGCATAAATTAGTGGATATGGTGCTTTGTGATTTTGTTAGAAGCTCCAGAAGAGCAAAAAAAAAAATGCTAAACCTGGATAGTGCAGAAGGCGAAGAAAAGCTGCTGCTTTGTTTTAGGCACCTACTTCTTCCAGATTCAAGGACAGGGCTATCAGAGACAGCAGATGTTTTCCAGCAGCCATGGGACAGATAAGAAGAAAATGTAAATTCTAAATTTAACAAGAAAAAGACCAAAAGAAAACATGCATAAGAATGCTCAGGCTCAGCCATCCTTTCCTTCCGCATATAGCCACATAAAGCACATAAGCACATAAACTCACAATGAAAAGATGCAAGCATAAAGTTCTCAATAAATACACAGGCCACAAATCCCTCATGTCCTATAGATTTTAGTTAAATTTACGGAGAAAACCAATATGCTATTGACACTCTTTGTAGCATAACCTAAAAGAACAACAGATATTGCAATTTATTGTGAGTTTTTGTGCTTATGTGTAGATAATAAGTTAACAACTTATGGTACACATTTGATAACAAGGAATTGAAAAACACATTGAGAGGCTAATGAAACTCACATTAGTTTCCAATATAAGGATTCCGTTGTAGGTCTCCAGTTTGGCAGTAATTCTGAAGTGTCCTTGCCAGAAAAGCATCTCAAGTCAAGCTTGTGTAAAAAAAACCGCGCGCGAGTTAGAATGCAGTACCTATTCCTAATGAAATGAATGCAAAGAAAAACCATACCTTCAGAAGGCCATTGATCCAAATGAGCAATAGAGGTATCTTCTATAGGACCAATGTAATAGGTCTCTTTTGGATCACCTATTAATAAAGAACGATCAAAGTTTTTGTCATTGTAGAAGATAAACAGTTGCATAAGGGCACACACGGTTTTCTTTCAGCATTGGCCATACACATACCATACATCACTGCTATTTATTCAATAGTGTTGGAGAAAACCTCTTCACTTAGTGTGTATTTGAGTGGAGTTTGCATGATTAATTTTAAACCAAATTGATTTTGTAAAATTGATTTTAAAGTAACGTGATTTATGTATGAATAAGACTTGCTTGGATGTGTCAACCCGTATTGCCAAATATTTTTATTTTAAAAGCAAGTTACTTACAAAATTCAGTATATTATATATATATAATAAAGTAGCTTCAAGTCAAAATTAATTTTAGACCAGAGTCAATTTTTCAACGTGAAATCAATCGCGTCAATATTTTCCCTAAAATCACTGGTATTTTGATGTGATTTAGGATGATCCAAACACACAATTGCAAAAGATGAATACTTTTCCTTTTAGGCACAACATTTTCATTCTTGATTATATATTTGGCTTTATATATATTTCCTTCAAAACAATAGGATTATAGGAAGAAAGAAAAGAATATACCTTTGGAGAGTGAAGTAGGATCAAGAGTCTCAGCATAGAGAGGGGTGTAGCCACTATAGTCCTTGCGGGCCAAGTCCATTTTGCGTTGAACCGGAAGCGAGAAGAACTTGCCACTTTGGTCGAACACTTTGCTCACAAACTCGGTGTCCACCCCGTGGTTCACCAGGTAAAAGAAACCATATACTCCACACATGCCTATTCATAGTTACCAATTATTCATTTAACACACACACACACTAGTAACAGATGAAATTCGTAACATTAAACTAACAATACTAACTACTAACATTTAAAAACACACACACACGCACGCATACTCTATTTTGTTGGATATTTGTTGAACCCCTTATGCATAAAACGATTTATAAAGTTTTGATGATAACAAATAATAAATGTCACATTATTAGATTAATTGCAATGATAATAATTATTTGATATTTTGAAGTTACTAATATTTTGGATTTGATATTTTGAAGTTATTGATATTTTAAATTTATGAAGATCAGCATAATTGATAAGATTATTTGAAGATAAGATTAAGTGAAGAATCCTGAAGATTGATATCATTCAAGATGACATGGAATTAAGAATATTTGTTTTTATCTCACCATAATTGATAAGATTATTTGAAGATAAGATTAAGTGAAGAATCTTGAAGATTGATATCATTCAAGATGACATAAAATTAAGAAGATTTGTTTCTATTTATTTTTTAGATATTATGTAAGGAGATTAGAAGATTGATCTTGCCAATACATTTATCTTTAAGATTGCATTCAAAGATAGGATAGAATATTTTTAATATTGCATTCAAAAATAAGATATAATATTTTAAGATTACATTGCATAATATAATAGAATATATTTAAGATTGCATTGCATGATAAGATAAAATATTTTTAAGATAAAATAGAATATCTTTTAGGAATTCATTGGATAAAATCATATCATTAAATTAGTATAAATAGAAACATACTCTTGTGTTTAAAAAATGCATTCCATTCTAAATAATATTAGAGTTTCAGAGAGTTTGTGTTTGCATCATTGAGAGAGTTGTTGTGAGATCATATAGAAGCATTTGGCAAGTTTGATTATTCAACTCTCCATCAGAATTTAAAGGTACCTATTTGCTTAAGGAATAGAAGCGTAAAGGTAACTATTTTAATTGTATTCTTCTTCTTGACTTTGGAAGAAGTCGCAACTGGGAAACTAGGATACCAATTTTTGTCTCTGTTCTTGGTGAATTGAGACGTGCAACTTTTGGCTGGGAAACTAGGATACCAGTCTGGCTGGGAAACAAGGATACCAGTCTGGCTGGGAAACAAGGATACCAGTCTGTCTCTATTCTTGGTGAATTGAGACGAGAGCTTTTTGCTGGAAAACAAGGATACCAGCTGGGATAATTGTTGTGTAAGGGTAAACTAGGAAACTAGGATACTAGAAACTCTTGTACACAAAATTATCATAGTGGAGTTGTCCATTGGATTGGTTATCCAATTTGGACGTCATGGTTTTTTTTTCCCAATTGGATTTTCTACGTTAAAATTGATTGCGTTCTCTTTATCTTTTATCTCCATCTTATTGTTTTGAATTTGATTTTAAATAGTGAATTATTTTATAAACTCAATTCACCCCCCCTCTTGAGTTCATCTGGGACCAACATATTTAACAGATGAAATTCGTGACATAATCTGAAAGAAAAGCAGAGAAGAGAAAGGTGAGTTAAAAACCTGACGAATGGAGTTGGCTGTGGAAAGACGATGGGGAGAAGAGAGGTCTATGATTGGAAGACTCAACGTAGCAGCCATTTTTGGTTCAACTCAAAACTTTGGCTTCGATTTAGCTTCAGCTTGGCTTCTGCCACTATAATTAGTAATTACGTTCTATTATTTGAAGGTACTGATATTGATAATATATCATACAAAAGAAATCAAGGGGTGGCAACTGGCAAATCTTATATTCTGATTTTCCTCTTCAATATACAATATAATTGACATATAGTTATTTTGTTCTTAATCATAAAATTCTTTCAACTAATTTTATATTTTTTTACAAAAAGTAATTATCATATTAATTTTATTAATTATCTTTATAATTTCAAAATTATTTTTTTATTCTCTATTTATTCACTTGCTTATTTCTTATTAATATTTAGAGAAAATAATTAAATAAAATATATAAGAAAAAATAATTAATATATCTAGAAATTAAAATTATAAAAAAACAAATAAATTTTTAAATTATAATTAGGAACGATGGAAATATTATTATTTTTATTTACACTTTTTTTTTGTTACAATATTATTTTTATTGAATGTTATTTTTAAAATAATATATAATATAAATATATCATTACATTATAACCAATAAAATTTAATATAATTGATAAATGACTAAATTGAGTTTCTCGAGCATATCCATAAATATTTGATTTCCTAACCATAGGTACGTATGAAGAAGATTTCATTGAAAAAAATAAAACTCTCCTAAAATTTTCAGACCTCGAGGGTTTTTTTTTTTTTCTCAACTATTAATCTTATAACTTTTGAAATATATGATGGCATGCATTATATATTGTTGTCAATGTCATCATTCTTTAACACCTCCCTAACTCACTCACGGCTGACGAGTTATGTCGATCCTCTCTCCAATCTCCATATCGTTTGTTTTTTTTTTACTTAACGCTTCATTCTTTTTTCATTATTATCATTACTGTTAAGAAGTCTTGGCAACACACATCAATGGAGGTTGGGTGGAGTAGTGGTAGGAATTAGTCTTCATAGTGTTTACATTGCAGACATTGCTAATAATTTCTCGAATGAGATTGTTTGAAAAAAATATGTGAGGAATGAAATTATTAAAATTATAAGTAAAAGTTGCTAATTAAGAAGTAGAATCAAACAACCAAAATTATAGAATCTTATAAGTGGTCCTAAAATAAATACAAGTCATTTGAGTATATTATTTGATTGAAATGGCACACACATCGAAATATTAATTTTAGAATACACTGATTATATGATTTGATTGAAATGATACACATACATCGAAATATTAAGTTTAAAATAGTTGTTGAAATAAATACAAGTCATTGAGTATATTATTTGATTGAGATGATACACACATCGAAATATTAACTTTAAAGTACATTGAGAATATGATTTGATTGAAATGATACACATACGTCGAAATATTAAGTTTAAAGTAGTTGTTGATATGATTTAATGTAATTTAACATTAATAAAACATTATTAATTTTTAAAAATATATTTTTATAATATATATTTTTATAAAAGATAATTATGATTGAATGTATTTTGATTTATTATTATTATTAGAATTTAATGTTTATACTTGAAGATGTAAAATGTCATCTAATCATAAATTATTATTTAAATTATTTTAAAAATCAATAAATTTATTATATATTATATTTTATGATTGAATGATAATGTAAATTTTTTTTTATATTATCAATGTATAATATTTTTCTATTATTATTATTATTATATTTATTCAATAAAAATAGAGAAAGATAATGAAATGAGAGATTATATAACTATTACAAAATAATATTTATTCTCACTTCTTAATTGGTATTGTTTTATTACTCTTATTTCTTTGAACACCAATACCAACAACAATAATGATAATAAATATTATACAGTTTTAATTATACTAAATAGGAGTGTTCAACTTATGATGGAATAATATTAGTTAATTCAAATCTTCAATAATATCACATAATTAAAATTAATATCTCTAAAATATTAAAAATATTATTTTAAATAATTAAAAAACATATCTATTTAATAAAATTTATACTATATATTTTAAAAAAATAATTTTGATGATAAATGCATTTAAAATTACTACATATTAATAATAAATAAAATAAAAACAGTCAAATATAATAATTATTTAGTATTATATATTCAAATATTATTATATTCCTTTTTAATTTATATTTTCAAATTGAAAGAATATACTTGAAATGAAAAAAAAATGTTTGATCATGTTTTTTTTCTGTGTTACTTCATACTGAGTGTGTGTTTTTTCCTTGTTGATCTAAATAAATGATATATTGTAAATTAGTGTTTATTCTCCATATTATATGTGCATGTTGTATTAGGGCTTTTGTATGACAGGTTCATTTTCTCTCTCCCTCATATATTGTCAATTTATGTTCCTTGTTATTTCAATGTCACACTCTATTACATTGTTTGATTGTCATGTAATGTTTAGTAAAAAAATATTGGCATGACACACTATTACATTGTCATTTTCAGCTGCGAAACCAGCAACTAATATTAGCCCATGCCAATTATCAATTTTTGAAGTATATCAATAAAATTACTGTATACAATAAAAAAATTATAAATGTATTAATAATTTTAGCCTATGTCATGATCATTACTGGCTTGGGAATGGCTCTGCCAACGGTCATGTTAGCACATTCAAGTTAATGTAATACTTTGATGTTAAGTTACACGTGGATTAAAATAGTAAAGACTATATTTAGAAAAAATTAAGTTACTAAATTCACAAAGTAACAATAATAAAAAATGAAAAATAAAATAAAGTCAAATACTTTCAACACATATTGTTGGCCTATATGACACTGAACTTTGATTCCTCTACTCAACAACTTCACCCCAAGCATTCCAATGCTTCCTGAAATTAAACATATATACATTTATATAAGGCCTGATTGGATACAAACCAGAATTACTTTTGAGAACTTTTCTACTGAAAATATAATGCTTTTTTCAGTAGAGAAGCTTTCAAAAGTACTTATAGCCTTGTATCCAAACAGGCCAATAATATCATACTTTCAATTATCATTATTTAAAACATGAAAATTAACTTTTTTTATAAATTTATCTTTAAAGTGATTAATTAGAACCACGAAGAAATTTAAATTAAATTAGAGTCAATATTACTCATTAGAGAAGCTTTATAAACCCAGAAAAAGGGAAAGAAAATTTAAGTCCATCACGAATATTCTTTCGGCTTAGACAAAAAAAAAATGGCTGCATCACAAAAAGTGAGGAGTTATTATTTCTTTTAGGAGGAAAAAAGGTGTAATTATAATTAGTTCGAAAAAAAGTAATATAAACTTAGTTATATGTCAAAGTATAGTATTGTGTGGAGACTTTGTACTTATTAAGTACTAATGTACTAATATGTTTTGCTAACTTGGAATGTTTATAAGTTGGAAAGAGAAAAATAAAAGGATTTTTTTTAAAAAAATATTTTATATATACAAAAATAAATAAGAACACATATTAAATTTATGCTAATTTATATTTTATTAAAAATATTTATTAAAAATGAAAATTTATTTTTTCTTTTCTCTTTAAAACTGAACTTCTAATTATACCTTAGGGAAATACAATTTAGCCCATAGGTTCCAAGGCCTCAAGCCGATGGTTCTCGGATGATTTCCTATGCCTTTCGCAGTTTTATTGTAATTATAGTTTTTTTTTTTCCTTTTCAATTCATCATATGTGTGCGTGTGTATGTGTATCAAGTTTCTTTTATTTCTTTAAATGTTAAATATATTTTTTTTTAAATTATTGCTATATGACATCATTTAATTCTTTAATAGAATGTTACATGATCATCCCTTAACTGTACTCCCATATATATATATATATATATATATATATATATATATATATATAATCATTGAACCGTAAAAAATATAAAATAAATGTTATCTATGTTCTCAAATGAATGTTAAGAATTGAAAATAATAATTTTAAGTTTTAAAAGCATAAAAATTAAAAACACTACAAAAAGCAAAACAAAAAATTAAAAAGAAATCATGATTTTAAATTTCAGATGAATAAAAATAAGAAAAAGTTACAGATCAAAATTAAAAATCACTTTTATTGGGAGAGAAGCATATTTAACGCATAAATAAATGAGTAATTTCCATCCACTTATGTGTCTGCTTATATTAATTTTTAAAAAAATACATGTCCAAGCCCATCATTATTGACTACAGTAGTTGTATATTGACGTAGTCATGCTGCAGTTAAACTTTCAAAAAATAAAAGTTGCAGCTAAAGATTTTCACACAAACACAAAAAATAAACATAGAAATAGCGTTGTGGTGTAATACATAATAACGTTCACATATAAAAATAATAATTTATTTAAAAAAAATTGTGTTTGATATTTTTTTGTGTGTAAATTTTTTTTAATCACACATAATAAATAAAATTGGTCTAAAATTCAATGAATTGTGAACAATCATGATCTTTTATTAACGACCAAAATAAAAATAAATAAAAAGTTAACAACAAATTGGAAAAAAAATGCATAAAAGTATACTATTATTAATATAATTTAAGCATAAATACATTATTATCTACTAATCATTATAGAATCATTTCAACTTTAGAAGAAACATGTTCAAATGTTCAGGCACACTAAAAAAAAATCTCACGTGTTCAAACATTAAAGGCCAAGTCAATTTTATTTAATATATAAAAGAATTCGTTATAAAATAAGACTCCGTATGACCGTATTACTTAACTTGTTTTATATCTAAAATGGTAATGTGACTATTTCTAAAGAGTGCAATGCACACTTAACATGAAACTACATTTAAATATGATTGCTTCGGCTCAAAATTACCCTTTTATATAAAAAACAATTAAAAATATTTAAATCATATAACTATACACATTTTTAAAATCATTCTAATATTTTTCTAATAAAAAATAATATCTCCTATAAAATACTAAAAAAAAAGTATACCTTAAAGTCACTTTTTTAAGCTAAAAAAAACCTATTATATTATATGTTAAACAAAAAGTAAAATGTGTGATTGAAATGGTGGTATAAGCACTACTAAAACAATAGTATTTCACAATGTTTCATCGACAACGATTTTTATAATCGTCGTTGAATAAAATGTAGTGCAATATTGTAATTAAGATGAAATAGACAATGTCGGGTTTTAACAAAATCGACATGGTTGATTATGTTCAACAATGTTTTCTGAAGAAAATCGTAATGGTCTTTTGAAATTTTGTGTGCAATATCATTTTTATTTTTTCTTCTTTCTCGTAACAATACATTGATTTTTTTCCTTTTTTTCTTCTTGTAAGTGCTTATGAAAAATTTTATCCAAATAGGGCTGTAGCATGAGAAGTTTTTTAGTTAGAGGGAATCTATGAGGTAAATAAATTGGAGGAGGATTTAAGAGAAGAGAATCTATCATGTATCATTTGTTGATTAAGCTTTTGCTCTTTATGAAAGGAGAAATGAGAAATCCATGCCGAAGGAAAACCCTTGGAGGATATCTCTCTCTCGAATTCTCCCTTTGTTCATTTTGTTCAATTCCACAAAATCTTTCTTTTCTTTCCAATTTCTAATTTTCTATGTTTTATTCCTAACTATGTTAATGTAAACCCACCCTCACTATTAGCCCACACCTAGTGGTAAATATTCTTAGCAGAAGTTAAAAACTGGTTTTAAATAGATGAACAATTTTGTCCTTAATGGCTGATTTGAACATTATGAATGGAAATAACTAGGTTATTTGATTACTTACAATGCCATGAAAAAGGATTACCTTTATTTCTTTTAATTGGACAAAGCAGACAATTCACTCTAATTTGTAGTGAAACCACTAAATTTGCATTTATGAGGAATAAGGATACTTCCTGAAGTTATTGGTTTGTTACCATTGTTTAGATTTAATTTAGATTGTCAAATTTTGGGTGGATAATTTTTACTGCTTTGATAGTTTAGTCGTTTACCTTTTGTTGTTCATTTTTTGAAATTTAAATTTAATGCACAAGGGTCCTAGTTTGTTTTCCAGTAAAAAATTATAGTTTTGGTGGATGTTATTTGTGAATTTAGTTGAAGAATAAGGAAGAAAATTTTCATTTTGAACTGTTATATCAAGATAGTACTGGTGTAAGTTTTTGGTTTATGGTTGTGTTCCTTGATGTTTCTATACAAATATGGATGTTTATTTAGTGATTTTACTCTTAGGATATGAGCATGTCTTGCATGCTTTATTTGTCCAAGCATTGCAATTGGGTCAGGATTCTTATAATATTTACGAGCTGAGAAGTCAAAGATGTCAGATGTGTTTGCGAACTAATTCTTTACATAAAGTGATGGAACGTTTGGTAAATCTAGGTTGGTTTCTTTTCTGTTTTTAAGATGAATCACAATTCACAAATGACTTTGAATCATGTGATGCATACGTGAATTGGTGCAATTCCATAATATTGATACAAACAACAACATTCGGTGGTTCATTTTTTTTCTCATCTTTTTTGCTTTTCTTTTTCCATTTTTTTATCAAAGAAAATGAAATTTTAGATGAACTTAAATTGTTAATTGAAAAGAAACTTAATGTGTCCCACTAAATGAATCATATGCATTGTCACTCACGGTAAACACTATTGTTTCATTGCTTTGTTTTTATTTTTTTAGAAACAACACTTTGTAAGACAATTTTTTTAAAAAAGGTCTTAGAAAGATGGTTCTTTCTTTCTAAGACTATTTTATGAAAGAACCGTCTAAGAAATATCAATTTTTAAATATTTTTTAAAACAAAAAAACACATTCTAAAACGGTTTCAAAGAAAATCGAAATATCTAAGACGATTTAAAAACTCTCGTGGAAAGTGTTGATTTTTTATAACAGTGGATGGTTTTCGAACCGTCATGGAATGTGAAAATTGACATATTTGAAGGAAACCGACATTAAAATTGAAATTCTAAGATAGTTTAAAAATTGTCGTTGACTTTCCATGACAACAACTTCAAAGACGATTTTGAACTATCGTGAAATGTGAAAAACAACCAACATGAAAAATGTTTTTTCTAGTATTGAAGATCGGACATAACTAATTAGTAATTAGATCAATAAATTGCATTTGCTTAAAAAAAATATAATTTTAAATTTCAAATTTCTAAGCTTATAAAGTTAATAAAATTAAAGTCATAATTGTAAATTGTTGTATAAAATTTAATTTAAAACTTTTTAATTAGATGAAAAAGGAAATGAACGATGTGTGTATCACTTATTTATGAGATGAAACAGGAAATGCAAAGAAATAATAATTTGTGGCAATTTTACTAACTCATAGATCTAATTACAAAATATTATAAAAGATTAAAAACCTAATTGCAAATATTTCCATTTAAAGACCTAATTGAAATTTTAAAAACTTTATGGAAAGGACATGCATGTCAGCATATGTAATCATGTAAAATTATATATACAGTTCATACCGATAAATTTATATAATTTAACTAGTTACATTCATTTTTCATACATAGTTTGGGCATCTAGCTAAGAAAAAATTATAAAAAAGAAAGAAACAAACAAACTCTTGACGATATTTGTGTGTATGAACAACAACTTGATACTTTCCTCTAGCCAGACACGTAAAAAGATTGCTTTGGGGTCAAGGTCTTGTATTGAAATAAAATGGGATGATGATCAAATTGGCAAGTACAATATATTCAAATTTTTTTATATGGTGTGATTATTGACTAATGAGTAGTGACTACTTTCATGAAGATCTAACACAATGGATGTGACATGTGACAAAACCTTGTTTATTTTATATACTTATGCAACCACCTTCAGTTATCATTTTGGCGAGAAAGAAAGTTAAAAAGGTGACAGGCACAAAGGAGTCTATGATGAAGGTTATATTTAAGTTTATTTGGTTGAACTGATTTGTTGAGGAAAGAAAGAGATAGGCAAGAAAAGAATGGAAAGGTGAAATTTTCGTCGATTTGATTGTGAAAAAATGGTGTGAAAAGTTTTAAAATTAGTGAGTCCCATGTGAATTTTTTTTCGCTGATATGCGAATAAAGGTGAAAAAAGAGGAATGCATCTATTTTTTACATCGATAATTGATTTACACAACATCTTACATAGTCGATTAAGTGTGTAGCATAATCCAATATGGACAACCACAATACACCACACGTGCCATCGTTGTTGGTTCACATTCCTCATATATGTAGCATTCAACAGGTATGGTCTAACCCAATGCCTACGCTAGGCAATTCGCTCCCCGCAAACCACCATTGCAACCATGACAATTCCAGTCGTCGTACATTTTCTCATATACATTCTCCACCATCGTGTCCCATCATTGTAGATCTATGCCACTCCATTGTAGATTTCAAAGGAAGAATTGGTTCCTTCACATAATTACACTTTTTTTTTCTTTCCTTTTTATCAAATAAAATAATTATTACTATCATAATAATTTCTCTTATTTTTTTTTAGCTACCAAATCACTCTACTCTGTTTTACTTCAACCCTTACTTTTCATTCTCTTTTTACTATATTTCACTTGTTTTCATTCCTTTTCATTACAACCAAACACAATGAAAATTCGTTGTTGTATGTAATAATTAAATATTGGATGCCTGAGATTAATGATCAGATACCTAATAAATAAATGTTGTTAACCCATAGCGTAAAAAAAGTTGTTAACTTATAGGATTGACGCAATAGTATAAGACTCCACTTTGTTAACATGAGGAAGAGTAATTTATTTTGTAGGAGATCATGTGTTCAATTTCCTTTGTTGTAAAATTCTTTTGGACTAACGACAACCACACACTGCGAGCGATATTAGCCTCTTGCATTAGTGAATTGAGGGACATCCATGATCTCTGACACAGGATAACAAAGTACGAAAAAATGTTGATACAAGTAATTCGACACTTGGATCTCTTAACTGAGTCTTGGGGTTTAATCCCCTTTTTGAGCATGAAGTCACAATTGGAGGTATCACTTTATCCAAAATGGACTCATCCGAGGAGGATTAGCTAGGTGTCAAATAAAAAGTCGCAAGTGAAGATACCACTTCACTCCCCAAAAGGGCCAACCTAGTAAGAAAAAAATTAGTTATATGTCAAATAAGAAAATACTTTCTTGTAAAAAGCAAGCTCCACTTAAAACTTGATTAAAATCTAAAAAAATAAACAATTTCTTTATTATTGAATGTCGTTGAAGAAAAGTGATAATGATCTTATTTGAAATTACTCAAATTAAATAAAAAGAAAAAGTCTTTAAAATCTAGGATTTGTTTGATTTAAAGGAATGAAATAGGTGTGAAAGTAAATTGAGATGAAAAAAAAATAATGTTTGAATTAAATTATAATGTTAAGGAGTGAAACCCTCAACAATTTTTAAAACTTTCATCTCAAATAAACTCAATTATGATTAAATTAAATATTATCTAATTTAGCCATACAACTTATACTTTATTTCCCTTCATTTTTATTCAAATTTATTGGTCCAAGTATATATGCCATAAGGAGGAGATTTATAAATGTTAATTCTAACAAAATTAACACTTCGAAATGCACATCATTAGCTTAAATCAAACTCAACTAGCAGCCATGCCTTCACATTAATCACATACCAACCCGTAACTGTACAAAACGTCAAAACCCCAACACATAGGACCTCCAAAAGCACAAATAAGAGTATAAGACCAATCAACAAGAGTGACAATTCCAAAAACGTATAACATGTGTAATTGTCTTTGACACAACATATCATAGTTTTCGAAATTTGCATAGAATAAGTTAGCGAGTTAGGGGAAACAAACATTTTTTAAATACTCAGGTTTATACAAATGACTTAATTAAACAGAAAAATCCGACTTATTATGCATAGTTAGACAGTGTATATACTGAATATCTGTTAAGAAACAATTTAAATTTCCAATTGTTTAGAATTAAATGGTTATTATTTTATCTTTTAAGATATTATTTATAAATTAAAGATTTATTTTTCTTTTTAAAACTAGGATGTTAACTCTTTGAATAAATGTTCATGAGATAAGAAGAATCTCAACCAGAATCACCACCTAAGTGAAAGAAGAGGTTATGAATGTAGGAATGACAATCGAGTTATTTATATTTTAATTATAGGCATGAGAGGTCGAATCGCATTAAATTTTAAATTTTGTTTTCTTATTTTTTTTATGGTGTTTTCTTTTTATTTTTATGATGTATTTTTTTTTATTATTGTGTGTAAACAAATGTGTGTTTTTCTCCAACAATTTAAGGTCAGTTGTGTTTTCCGTATTTTATTGTGATGCATGTGTATTTTGGTTCCGAATAAATTTGTGATAAAATTTAGTTTTTCAGGTTTTTTACTTAAAATTCTTAATTTTTTTTTTTCACTTGAATAAGTAAAGGTGCTGAGTGAATTTGGAATATAAAATGATTTAAAAATGCTTAAAAGTTAAAAGCAAAACATTAATGAAATTTAAAAGATTTTGTAAGTGAGATATTTTATTTTTTTTTATTTCCAGGAAAAGTATGATAACTCTTATTGGCTAAATATGAGAGAGTTTAGAATCATTTAACAGTTCAATTCATGAAAATTTTAAGAACAGAAATGAAAATTATACATAGATAAAACGAAGATTAAAATAATTTTTTTACTACAATTTAATATTTTTCATTTTTTGTTTCTGTAATTTTAATTTTAATTTTGTTTTAGTTATTACAAAATGTGTATCTTTTGTTTTTCATCTTTAAAATATTTTAGATAATATTTTTTTATTGTCAAAGATTTAAAATGCTTTTTTATACTGTTCAAAACGTTATATAAGTATTTTAAGAGCAAAAAATAAAATAAATACATTTTTCAATGATTTAAATGATTTTTTTAGAAACAAAAATGGAAAAAAACATTAAAGTATAAGAAATTTTTTTATTTAAACCGATAAAAATATAATTAAAGAAAGAGATCTCAATATTTTTAGTTAAAAATAATAGGGTAGTATTTTACACTTATAATATAACATAGTAAAAAAAACTTGGATAAATTTTTTATTAAAAGACCAGATTCTTTCATTAACTGCTAGTCTGCTACAATTATTTTTCTTCTCTCTCTCTTTTTTTTTTTTTTAAGGTCACATGAGCGTTGTGGTTAGGAGCAAATGGTTTACAAGAGTGGGAGAGCGGGCGGTATCCACATTCCACCACTTCAGTGGGCCGTGGAATTGGGATTGGGACCCTAAAATCCAAAAAGGAGAGAGAATGGAAGGGTAATAAAGAGAAAAAGGCAAAGGGTAAAAGTGCAAACTAGAGTCATTAGAATTTAAGCACCACAACACAAAGAAAGAATAAAATCAAACCAACTCTCTCCAATTTCCATACCATACCACACTCCTTCCTCCACCTTAAGCTGCGCAGTTTCTTCACTCTCTCTCTCTACGACGCCGTTTTGAAGCGACCATTACCCACGCTTCCTCGAGCTTCCGAAGCTGCTCAGAGAGGTTTTGTGTTTTCTGAATGGCAACCGCACCGGCTCATGCTCCGGTGAAGTCGCAGCCTCTGCACAACTTCGCCCTCCCCTTCTTGAAATGGGGCGCCAGCGGCAAGAACAACAACACCACCACCGCTCACCACCACCACCGCTTCCGCCGCCCCTCCGATCACGCCTCTGAACCCGACTCCTCCGACCCCGACTCCCGCCCCCACCGTCTCGGATCCAGAACCGCGCGCAACCGATTCTCACTCCCTCTCAAACCACCGCCACCACCACCACCACAACCGCACGAAGCCGAACACGACGACGTAGACGACGCCGTGCAGAAGCCATGGAACCTGCGCCCTCGCAAGCCCGCGATCCTCCCCAAGGCCGCACTCGAGATCGGCACCGGACCTTCCCGAAGCCACCACCACGTCACCAACAACGGAGAATTCCACGACTGCGGCGGCGACAACAACAACCCCGCGCCGAAGTCGCTGCGGCTCCGCGGGTTCTCGGATACGCAGTGCAGTGAGAAGAAAGAGAAGAGGAAATTCTGGATCGCTCTCTCCCGTGAAGAGATCGAAGAAGACATCTTCGTCATGACGGGCTCCAGGCCCGCTCGCCGGCCCAGGAAGCGGCCCAAGAATGTCCAGAAACAAATGGATGTACGCCCGCCTGCTTCTATTCACTTCCCTCACTTTTTCTCTCCATTCAACCTTTTCATGCTTTTTATTTTTTTTATTACTGGCAAATGATATTTGTTAGTTTTAGTTTGCGGGGAAATTTGAACCGGCAACCTCTCTTCCTTCTTCCTTCACCATTTTTTTTCTAATTTTTTTTGTTTTATTTTTCTTTATTTTAGAGTGTGTTCCCTGGCTTATGGTTAGTAGGGATAACTGCTGATGCTTACAGAGTCGCTGACACACCCGCCAAGGTTCTTTTTTTTCTCTTTCCCTTGTTTAACACTTTATAATTTCTCTCTCTGTGTGTTTTGGATTTTGACGAGGAAACTGATCCGTTTATGGTTATTTGATTCTTGCAGAGGTGAAGAGAATTTAGGGAAGGTCTTGGAGATTGGAGGTACAGAGGCGTGGGATTTTGTAAAGAGGAAAACGAAAATGTTGGATTGGAAATTTGGACTTTAGAAACGAACCATGATGATGATTATGAATTTATGATGATGATGATGATGATGCTAATTTCCTTGGTTGTGTTGTTTTTGCGGCACACTAGGGTTTTATATGCAAGGGGCAGCTTTAGTTGATTTTTAGTAGTAGTAGTTTATATATCGCTGTAAGGAAAGGAAAATATATATCAAATCAGTATATATAGATTAATCAATAGAGTTGAATGCAATGCAATGATAATCTTTTCAGTTCAAAGCTTTTTGTTGCTTTTTTTCTGATGCATCAAATGTTTTTCGATGTTTGACAGGCTTAGGGTAGCAAGCTTGTAGTTAATTAGCCAAAATCATCGGTTCAATTCGTTGGAGGCACTGCTTCTGCATGCTTACTCCCTAGCACCCGAAGGGGAAAGAGAACCCTGATGAGGTTGAAATTCACTGCAAGGGTTGCATGCTTTTGATGCCTTTCCCGTATGTATATTATGATTTCATATTGTTTATTGGTTTGATTCACACATCTTTTGGTTTTTGCATGATGATCTTAATCATAACCATCAATGGGAAGAGGCTTTAAAAAAAGTTTCAAATATGTTTATTTTGATTATAATATAACCTAACCCGAGCAACTGATAGTTGTTGGGGGATAATCAAGCACTATAATATGATAGAGTCCTGTTAGTGCATTGGTCCGTTTGCTAAGTGTTATCATTTTTGGGTTATTTATTCGAACTGACACTGCAACGAACTTTTGCACCCTGGGTGGAAGAGGAAGACAACAATGTGGTGTGGCCTCTTGAAATTCAACACCATTGTGGATTCAAGTTGGATTTAAGATATTATGCTGTTTTCTCCAATGTGTTCTACATTGTTTATTTTCCAAGGGGTAAGGTCTCTCAAGTCTCAACTCCAAAACCACCACCTTCTTGAGATTGATTTCAATAAGAATTTCAATGTTTTTGCCGTTATTTTAATTGTCTTTTTTTCAATCTTATTTGTCAAACTGCATGTTTCATGAATTCATGTACTCGTTGATAGATATAATGGTTGATGCCATATTCTATTTTACATGACAATGATCGGCATGAATGTTATCTTTATTTGCACATAAATAGTTTGTGTCCTTGGAATACATTTCTATTTTGTGAAAGACCTGAAGGGTCAAGATTCAGGATAGAATCAGGCATTTGGGTCTTAAGTGTTGCCAAAGAATCTATTTTACTTATTTGTTCATTGTCTTGTGCACTTGGGTCAATTTATTTTTTAGAAACGCTGCTCGGGATCCACTTATACAGCAAGGGTTTCCCTTTCAGGCTCAGGGATTCAGTTGAAACTGAACTAGTAAAAAAATTGCTCATTGAGTGGACTTGATCATATGAATGTTTTGATTAGTCTTTTGTACATATTCCACTCCATGGGCTCTTCTTTTCCAAAAAAGAAAAGAAAATAAAGTTTGAGAGAACAGTACTGAATTGTAATGTAAAGATGCATGTTTTTGGTGTGTAGATTCACCCAGATTCCGTGTGTTTCTTTTTTCGTTTTATTCTCGTGTGGAGGCTTTAATTTCACTTGTTATAATTGTTTTACCATTAAAAGGGTTTGGTTCTGATATTTGTTTTTCTGACTTTGTTGATCCACACAGTAGTGAACAATAAGATTTTTGTCTAATGACCCAAAATTCTGATGTCTAATCAGTTTTTTATACCGTTTATTACCATGACCAAAATAGTTTCTGCGGCGGTCAAAGCAACTTAAAAAAAATAAAATCTACCAAGGTATCGTCATAGATTTGTTCTATTTAAACTGCTAAAGGCGTGTATTTATGTTTTATTGACGGAATGCGGGCTTTTATTATCTTCTCACAATTTAATTCAAACTAACAATTTGGTCTCAAGTGATCAAAATTACTTGTAACTCTCTCCCTCACTTCACCTAGATTGCGAAGTTACTTTCTGAATAATGCTTCTTTGCAGTTTTATTATTATTACTCTAAAACATTGATTGTGCTCGTAGAAGAAGAAACAGGCTGTTGAAAATAATATTAAATAGAAATAAAGTCTTCGTTTCTTGCGAATTAAAAAACAAGCACAACAATAATGACATGTTTTAGTGAATATTTAAAATAGGATGAGCACAAAAAAAAATATTAATTTTATGATCATGGCTATTATATAAAATACATGTCTAACATTTGATGTAACAAAGATATACATTTGACATAGCTGTCTATATTTATATATAAAATGTATATTTTGAGATGATGATAATTTGATTAATCCAGATAATTTTGATATTAATAAGTGTTGATCTAATTGTTTTTTCTAATAATATGTAAACATTTATTGTGGTTTAAATACAAATGCAAGTTCACTTGGTATACATTTAAGTAGGGTGAAAAGATGTGCTGCTTTCGAGTGTCTCTGCAAGTTCTTCCCATGGACATGGCGTATGACTGGCGACAACTCCTCTAGAAAATTGTGGTATCCTTTCAAGACAGTCATTCCTTTGGCTCCAAAAGAAAGGAAGTATCTCTTTGCTCCCAACTTTCTCAAAATGGAGTTTGAAGATGGAAACCCTTCATTAAATTCTACGTAAAAATATTGGATATCCAACTAAGCTCTCAAAGTTGAAGTCGTTGTAGAAACTTCAACAAAGATTTGATTTCAAGGATGTTGACCATTGATTATTTATGATTAAGTTTGATTCCTCAAAGGACTAATGAAAGGTTATGAATGGAGACCCGTGGACGATCTTGATCACTACTTAATTGTGAAAATATGGTCACCGAAATTCATAGCAGAAATATATACGATCGATAGTACATTAGTATGAATTCGCTTCCCCAGTTTAAATATGGTGTTTTTATATGAAAGTTTTCTTCTGTGAATATGTAATTGGTAAACCCATAAAGGTGGATATGAATACGTTGCATGAAGATCGTGGTAGATTTGATTGGGTGTGCATAGAACTTAACCTTCACAATTCAGTTGTTGGAACGACTAACATTAAAGGTCATTGGTATCACATGGAAGACATTTGTAATTGGTAACCCCGTAAAGGTGGATATGAATAGTTGCATGAAGATCCTGATAGATTTGATTGGTTAAGTGTGAAAGTTAACCTTCATAATCCGATTGTGGGAACGGTTAACATTAAAGACCATTGGTATCACATGGAATATAAAGATTATACCTTTTTTCTTCTTCAGAAAATGTGGTCTTGTAGAGATTGTTCATTGAATGCCCCAAAAGTTTTGTTGTCTGAACCATCACAAGTTGCAACACAGGTGATGACGTCTCAACTTGGGGATTCCAAAGCAATAATTGTACAACCGAGTAAGGTAACAGATGTTTCTATCGTTCCTGAAATTCATTGACATTAGAGGTGCAGACAATAAATTAATGTTTTTGGAATGTATATAAGTAGAACTTAATCAATTGTGAGATGTTTATATAGAATTTAAACTTCTGCATGTCAATTCATTTCAAGTCGAGTTGTCAAAATAGGTTGAAACCCGGGGGCTAATCTGACCATCATGGGTTCAGGCCGGACTGGAAAAAGAATGATTTTTTTTTGTTGTTTTAGTAACTCAATGCGACCTTCCTATGACATGTCCATCCGGATTGAACTCGTGGTGGATCAGCTTGAATCATTTAATTCAACTAAAAATTAATCTAGTGTAAAGTCCACTACTTTGTGTTTTCTATTACTTTTTAGTAATTTGGAATGTTGTTTTGCACTTCAAAGCAAACAAGTTCTAAAGTTCAATGTCATTTAGTATTTGTGTTTTGCAATATTCAAACTATTTTATTCTTCCTTAAAAAAAGACTATTTTATTCTAAACTATTATGACTATTTTGGCTTGCATTCCATTCAATGGCAACGTATTTTGATATTTTCTAGCTCGATGAAATTTAAAAATAAGGCTATCATTTATTATTTCAAATTTTGTTAGATATTCAAATTTATTTTTCTAAAAGAATTGATTTTTTGTCAATTATTCTTTTTTTAAATGATTTTTTTAGTTTTAGATGAATCATCCCATTTAATCCACCAACCCATGGTGGGCCAGACCATACCAACATTTTAAGGATTAAACATAAAGTAAGTCAGGTAAGGTCAACCCGTATATAAAGTGGGTTGGGCTCAACGAGCTAAGATGACCATTTTAATAGCTCTAATTCCAAGTATTTTTCATGGGCCTCTCACAATTGTTTGACACTTTAGAAGGTTAAAATTCTACCAAAAAGAACTCTCACAAGTGACTTAGTTGTGCTTACAAAGCACTCCAGAAGCACCAATTCATGGTCTGCACCTCTAATTAGATGTCAATGATTAATTTTTCATAACAATTAGACTGGAGGACTCAATTAAAAAAAAGTTCAAGGACCCAATAAAAAAATAAAGTTCAAACACCTAATTGAAAATTTGGTAAAAGTCTTAAGATCCGCAAATCAATTTAACCTTTTTTTAGACTACGTGTATTTTGCACTGAGGACAATCTTGCTCATGTTGAGTAGGGATTTATTTTTTTTACAAGATCAAGTAGGGACTATTATGTAACAAAACTCTTCTTTCGAGTAATTAATTTAATTTCCTATCCAATATTTAAATTCAATACCACTTATTTATCTTGAACAAGCTACACCAATTAATCCATGTGTTTGATGTTTAGTGACAAAAATGCTGCTAAAGAGGACTAGAATATTCAATGAAATTATGAGTAATATAATTTATGTCAGGAGCAAATAGGATGAGAGCCAACAATCTTTAAGAAAGAGATTGGAGTTTTCAAATTTTAGAAAGATAGTATCCTTGATTAAGGTAGAAAGTGCAAGGAATGAAAGTAGACATGTCCTAGGGTGGGAAAGATCCCCAACCATAGAAAACTAATGTAGCATAAGGGTGTTTGCAGTTTGGTTTGGTTTGGTTTTTTATCGAAAAGTCACATGAACCAAACTTAAAAACATATGTGATCGGTTTGATTCGATTTTTATTTAAAATATAATCTGAACCAAATCAAACCAATATTTTACGGTTTGGTTTGGTTCGATTTTTGCAATTTTTACTAAAATATTATTTCATTAAAACTTATATACTTTCTTTTCATATTTTAAATAAAATTGCATTAAAAAATGTATTGATAACTATTTACGAAACTTATTAATATGTTAAACCTTCTACAATAAAAATCTACAAAATTTCATCTATTTTAAACCAAACATATCTTAAAAAAGTCGTATGAAAAGAAAGTAATATGCATTATATAAGTTTCGTATACATAACACTACAAAATATTGTGAAACTTAAGTGATACACACATAAATTACATATAACACTAAAGTAATATAAATGTTAGTATAAGTATTGTTATTTGGTTCGATTTGAATCCATTTCAAAAACACAAACCACAAATCGAATCGAACCAATCGATTTGAGAGAAAAAATCATCTAAAAAAATTGGTTTGGTTTGGTTTTCGATCTTTTTGAACCATTTTCAATTTTTATTTTGAATCGATTTGGATTTGAACAACCTTAATAGATTATATATGATGTGAGTTTTTCTCGAGATATGTGTGAGACTATCGTGAGAATGATTACACTGGAGTAATTTGAAAATAAAAATAATATTAAAAGATTAGAGTGGTTCTTCTTTCCAAGCTTTCCCCGTTGGTTCCCACCCCACTAAATGCCGCAAAGCCATCCTCTTCCACCAGTAGCTTGCTATCTTAGTAACTGGTTTATCCCTTCCATGGATGCAGTACTTCAGCGTCACGATGGAGCTTTGCGCCTCTACAAAGACCATGTCAACACAAATGGAGCAACATGAATGGAATATTTGTGACAGGGGAATGCACCTCCCAAGAGTCCTGCTTCTTCTTTCTTCTGTGTGGGACTCAAAAATAAATTATTGGTTTTCCATAGAAAATTACTATGGAAAAAAGAAGAAAACAAAATTGGTTTTTCAAAGTTTGAATTGGTTATTTGTATTTTTGTTTTCCTTTAACAAAGTTTTGGGAGAAAATAAGAAACGGGGAATGTGGCTAGCTGCAAGCATTCGTAGAAGAAATGTGTGCAGCTGAATTTAGTTTTTTGCATGAAGAACTTCAAAACACTCATTTACCCCTCCACTACGACCTTAGAGCATCTACAATTAAACAACTCTCCAAAGTTGCTTCCAATGGGATGTCATTAGTAACCATTGAAGATCCTTGATCCATTAAAGAGTTAATTGGTGATGATGGATTTATATGAAATTGATATAGATGAAATGAGAATGTAGGATATTGAAAATTTGTTATATTGGGATTATTTTGTGGATTGGATAAATTTAGAGAATTATGAAAATTTTGATTTGTGGATTTTTGATAACATAACATACTATTAAACCGAAGATTCATATCGAATGAATTTTGATTTGAAAATGAAAACAAATCAAAGAAGAAAGAAAAAGTTGAGAAATTTTGAGAGTGAGAATGAGAAAAATTTGAGAAGTTTTAGTTGTGTAAAAAAAAATTGAAGTGTACACCTATTTATATATAATGATAAAAAATAAATACTATTGTTAAAAATTTTAAGGGTTAAATTTTTTGAAACGCTGCCAGCCAATGGCTTTTTTTTCTCTGTCGTCCGACATAGGCAACGACTATTTATATATAATGATTTGCTTTTTTTTAATTAGCTGAAGCAACCCATGCCTGCTGAATAAATCCGTATGTTACTTGTAGGGCAATTGCTTCCCAAGCTAGCAATGTGGGTGCTCTGAACCTTTCAATTTTTGTTGCATAAGGAAAATAACTTTCAAACCCCTCATAACAACCAAATAACGCGGAGGAGATAGAAAGTGATGTGTCTATAGTGAAATGCACCTGGGGGAACAAAGTGAAAAGAGTTAATTTTTTTTAATATATTTCGGTGCTGCTATTTCTATGATAGTCTTGCACTTATCTGGAAAAAGTTTATATCAAACGTACCACATTGTTTCTCACGATACGGGGATTTGGTGAACTTTCCCACCTTAGAATTCTTCTATGAAAGTAAAATGAAAGTGAGGAAAATGAAATAAAAACTGGGATGATAATGAAGGTTGTTTGATAACAAAAAAAATTAAAACTTTTTCCCCTTTTGTTGTACTGAGGGTATCCCATTTTCTAGTCAAGAGTTAGAAATTAATTTTTCAAAATATAAAGGTCTATTTAAAAAGTTAACATCTCCAAACAAATATTATTTTATATACACATACATGAGAATCAATTTGTTGACCTCGTACTTAGGGTGTGATTACCTATTATTAATACACCAATAATGTTTTCTTTCCTCTTATTTTGTTGTGTGATAAAAAAGAATTATGTAAAAATAAGAGTAACTTATATTTTTTTATTATAAAATTCAGTTTTTGCTATGCCTTTTCGTTCATTATTGGAAGGACTCAAAACATGGACAAGTCTCAATATTTTATTTCCATTTCTCCACTTTTTTAAGTGTAAGTAATAACAAGAGACTTTAGCTTATTTTGTTCAACATGATGTTTAAGTTATAAGAATGGCACATAAAGTCCACAATAAATAATAAATGAGTATCATTAACGGGTATTCACATATAATAAATATATGCAAGTATCTGTTATCCATTAATATTTAAATACTTAAATATTTTTTAATATATTTTATTTGTACTTATATTTTAGAATATAATTTTATTTAGACTTATATGTTAGTGTAATTTTATTTGAGTTTATACTTTAGAGCATAATTTTGTTTAGAACTCACAAAATATTTTTTTATTTTTTATTTTTTAAGAATTATCCATAAATATTTTTAATTGTGTAAAATATTTGAATAACTTTTGTTGACAATATTAAAATTATGATTTAAAAGAAAGCATTAAAATAAATTAAAAATATAATAAAATATTTTCAAAATATTATAAAATTATTTTTCATTTTTTTTATAAACATCCATAAATATATGCAAATATTAAAAAAAAAATACAGATATCCGTTTAAAAATGTAACCGCACCGCCACATGGATAGTGGGGAGCATGAGACGAAGATTTATTTGTTTGGAAGAAAAGGCAATGGGTGGCTATTACCCATACCCACCTCACCTCGTTGTGATTTTTAATGAGTTGTTGAAAACCCAGATGTCATTAAATATTTAGGGATATAAAAAAATAACCCTTGGTTGAGAAGAACTGAAAGAAGAATAGCTAATTTACTTTCATCCCTTATCATTGTTCTCTTTCAAGTATTCCAAACAGAGGCTAAATGTCAGAAATTTGAAAATAAGGGACTTCAAGAGTAATTATGAAATACTACCATTTAAAAAGAAAAAAAAAGGTAATGAATAATTATTAACGCAAGGGACAGTTTTATACAAAGGTTCAACTCGGACTTTTAACTTTAGTATCTTTGTAATCTTTTATTCTCCTTTACATAAAAATAAGAGGTCCAACTTGGACACGAATATTCAGCCCAATCTTCACTTGTCATTTGTCCAACAAATTCTCAAACATTCAAAAAGTAACTCGTATTTGAAAAGATTAAAATTGGAAACAAGGACAACCGTGCAAGTGTGGGAAGACTGACAATGAGAGAATGTCAAAGTGTTTAAGATTGCCATAAACAAATCGTTCGAAGGAAAGAGAGGAGATATTTAGATGGAAAATGACTACTGTAAAACCTCTAAATTCGAAAAAATAGTGTGACTTAGTTTTTTTTTAAAAAATAAAATATTTAGGTGTACAATTTAAAAAAAAAATTATATTTCTCTATGCACTGTTCTTGGAAGTGTTTTAACACTGCTATTTAGTTAGAAATTATTTTAAGTATGACTTCTAAATAATTGTTAAAGATGATATGATTGACTAATAGGTAAAGTTGATGAGGTGTGTTTTAAAATTCTTCATCAATTATTTGAAACATAAAACTTTAAAAATACAATTTATCAAAAAACTTACACATGTCTATCTTATGAGATTTTTTTATGACACAATAAGTTAATAAATTATCAACATCATTATTACATATTTAAGGATTAAAATAATTTTTTTACAAAATCAAAATCTTTAAATGACTAAAATCAAAACAGTAATTTTTACAAAACTAAAAAAATCTTATTTTATAAGGAAAAAAACATATTTAATTCCCAAATTAAACTCTAAAAATAAGCCCCTTCTCAAAAATTTATGCAAAACCACTCATCTTCACAAACAAATACAAATTGTCCCTTATCAAGCCCATATGATTCTACTGGTGCTAAAGCCCAATGAGTATTAGCACCATCAACGTGGGTGGGCTTTTTGGATTTTCCAAAATTACCCTTTCTTATGAAAGTATGATTTCATTGTGTAATATACAACAAGAATATATTTTCATGTAGTATTGGGGACGCAAAAAATAATAAAACAAAAGTATGATTTTATTATATTTTGTGTTGAATTTTAAAATTTTGAACCCTACAATTTTGAAAGGACATAACTTTTGACTTATATGTCAGATTTCGGTGTATGATGTTTATTTCATAGAAATTTTTTTAGAGGAATGCGTGGCAAGTCCCAAAAAGATTTGGTCTAACATGTTTGCGAAAAAACCTTTCCTTATAAAAAATTGGCTTTGGAGGAATTTTCCAAATATTGTGTGGAAAGAAGGGTTTCTATCAAGCATAACAATGAAAACATGATTTTGTTGTGTGTCAAAATCTAGATATCAACAAAATTATGATTTTATTATGTGTTGCAAATGAAACAACAAAATTATAATTTTGTTGTTATTTACAAAACCCAAAAAAATGGAATCATGATTTTATTGTGTCACCAACACAACAAAATTGTGATTCTAACACGTTAAATTTAAAATAAAAAAAATCTCACCAAGTCACAAAATTGCTATGAACGATAGGAAAACAGAAAATAGGGTGAGAGAAGATGGGAAAGGATGAGGGTGTTGTGAGAGAGGAAGTGTGAGAGGGAGACGAGGGGTTTTGGGTGCAGGAAAGTAGTTTTGCAATAGTTAGGGGTCAATAGCAATGCCGTTAGCACTCTTTTGGGGTCTAAACAGATCTTTACTAGGAAATTGCTTCTTGCGCTCCAATTTTTTGCTTCTTGCACCCATATAAAACTCGAATAGATAAAAAATACCCTTTGCTTCTTTATTTCTTTCTTCCTTCCTTCATTCCTTACTTTCTTTCTTTTTCGGATCTAGTTTTCATTCCGAATTGGAGAATCTGGAATAGACAAAAAATGAGCACTTTTAGATGGCCCACTTCGGAATTGTGCATACAATCCATAAAACATGTTATTTTTTAGATTGTTCTGGAATTATGTATGCATAATTCTTGAATGGATAATACGAAAGTGCTTAGTTTATTTGTTTATTATGAATTATCCAATCCAGAATTATAACCAGATCCAAAAAAAACGTTGGACCTTACCTCTTCAACGCAGAGCAACAAACAATGATCCAAGGAGAGAAACTATGGTGTCGAAAGCTTTTAGACGGAGGAAAATGGAGCAACTATGGTTACGATAGAGGAAAAGGGAGGAATGGTGGTGGCAGTTTCAAACGGAGGTTCCATGGAGAGCAGTCGTAGGATATTTGAAAATAAGGTGGTACAGCTAGCAAAAAATGAGTGTAGGAAACAATTGGCTAGCCGAATTCTCTTTTGATCTGTGTTCCTCCTTATAGATTGTTATGTTCGTCGTATAACAATACAAGTTTTTTGGACCAAAAGAAAACAAGGGAATTCGCCCGAAATAGAAAATAAATAAATAAAACAAAGAAGAAAGAAAGAAACATATGTAGCCCATGTCATAATTTCAAAAGAATATATGTGAAACAGGGTAATAATAAGGAATGGGTCACTTAGTTAAACATATAATTAAACATTTGTTCAACTAGAGGTTATTACACGAAAGTTTATTTATAAATTAATTCTAAACTTACTGAAAAGGAAAAAAATATTTTCATATTTTTCATAAAATTTATTAAAAATATTGTATATGGTTATTAATTGTTCATACAAGTATACATAAGTATTAAGTTGCCATTTGTGTTTAAAGAAGTATATACTTTTATTAATTTAAATTAGTTATGCTAACTAAATTATTTTATAAAATAATATATAATAATTATCCAATTAGTAATTTATGTCGTGACTTTCGTTATTAAGAAAAATCAAGATACAACAATAATCAATATTGCCAAGAAAAGATACTTTACAGTAACAATTTTAGTCGTTAAGAAAAAAGATTTTATCAGAGGGATATTATTTGTTAAGAAAAATCATCTTATTGTAGCAATTTTGGTTGATGAGAAAGAATATTTTTCATTACTAAAATGATCATTAAGTCATGCAAGACATGACAAATTATTATAACATGCATATCAATTGTGGCAACAACAAAGTCTCATAATGACAACAACAAATATTAATGTTAAAATGTAAGTAATGACATGACATCAAATATCACTACAATACTTTTCACAACAACACTTGTATTGCCATGCTACAATAATTTTTTTGCAAACAAAAGTTATTTTCCGAACAATATTTGAGATTTGCAAATATCAAAATATCACTATAAAAAAACTTTTAATGTTGTCATGACTTATGGAAGAACTCAATCCATTTTAACTTCTTATTTTACTATCTTATAATTACTTATAGAAACTCAAACAAAAATTAACAATTCACATTCTTGTTGGAAAAGGTTAAAGAGAAATTCTAAAAAAATGTTTATATATATATATATATAATAACAGTTGAAATTCAAACAAAAATTATGATATCATAATTTGTATTATTATGTCTTTTATATATTTATTTCTAACGACCAATTAACCAGTTAAGAACATTAGATACGAAGGTGATTAATATAGTTTCTCATCATTATTGTTGTACACTTGTACTAATAATAATATTAGTGATATTGATGACCTATAATCCTAGATATCAAGTGGGCAAATGGTCCGAAACTTCGCTGGATTGATTGCAAGCAATCCAATGAATCCAGAAAAAAACTCAATTCCCACTTTCAAATCTGAAGTTATTCCAAAGCAAACAAGTCATAAAAAACTTAAACCCTAATCTCTAATCTATAATTATACAATATAATAATGCAAGTGGACCATGTTTTACTCCAACAAAAAGCCTCCCTAATTGCTCACTAAATCTGGATAGTAGGGGACAGTCTTGCCTGTTTTTGCATTATTTATTCCAACCAGATGGCCCTCTCATGCTCACAGCAAGGCACCTACACATATATAGCCTTGTTACCCAAATCATTTGTAATCCTAAGTCATTTTCATTTTGGTCCTACCCGTGTACTTAATTTTTATAAATCCTCGTTGAATTTGAATGGAACTTCAGTGAGGAAAATAAAATTTGAACAGAATATATAATTTATTTATAATAAGCTAATAATCATTATCCCATACTTTGGTATAATTGTATAGGAACCTTTCAGTATATGAAGAATCAAGAAACGAAATGATTGGGTTAGTGTAAGCCACCAATAGTACTATATAAATAATAACAATAAAAGAAGCAAATAGGAGACACTACTGGTATTCTTTTATTTATAAATAAATCATTGCATCATCATGTGCCTTCATACAACTCTGTCATTCCCCTATTATGTTGCATATAAAATCTTTACCAATTGATCGAAACATGCTTTCAACCAGAACATCATCTGCCAAATCTATTTGATCGTTCTCTTTTAGTTCCAACTATACCCTTCATTCCTAGATCCGTCATGATCTTCAAGATTATTTAATTAGCAGGCATTGATTTCTATTAGGGCACGGATTTTATAATTTTATATTTAGGCAACATCTAAAAAAATATATTTAAACTCAGGTTTAATGATTCGTTTGATTCCATAGCTACATAAACTTTTTCTTTTAGTCTCTATACTTAAAATCATCCCATTTTAATTCCATTATATATTACTTTTAATCTTATTTAGTTCTTGCCATAAGGATTAAAAATAATTGAAATGATATGCATAGATACTAAAAGAGATAAAAAAAATGATATTGTAGAGACTAAAAATAAACATATTTAATCATAAGAATAAAAAAGAAAGAATTATGTAATTATAACGACTAAATAAATAATTGAAATTTAAATTCATAAAAAAATTATAAATTTCCACTGAAGTAATCTTATTTTAAACACAGTCGAATAATAAATTTAAATACTATTCTAAATAAAAATTCAAACCTTAGCGGAAACTAATATAATAGATTAAATTCGAACGTTAGTCACATTGTGAAGTCTAATCAACTTGTGAGTTTTTTATTATAAAAAGCAAGAATCGTACGTGCAAAGAGGAGCTTAATCAACGATTAACGATATTACACATCCACGTAAACGATTCGTGTAACCGTTAATCACATGGTTACCAGCTAAGCCGGTCACATGGCCAGATATACTTAATAATTGATGATTACTCATGAATCGCACACGAATATCTTAAGCCAAGTGGGTTTTGCAACTGTTCCTAGAAGATGGCTGCACGTGCACGTGTGGAGAATCCCGCAATCCCACTGTCTCTAGTTATTTAATGGTTAATTAATCAGACTAAGACGGCTGGGGGATGACCGACTACACCGGTTAAGAAGGTGAGAGGAAGCTTAGGGAGAAAAATAAATTATACAATAGTATTGATTACATTTTTGTCGGTCTAATTTAGTTTGCAGGTGATTTTAATCATTTTTAAGATTTTCTTGATTTCAAGTAAATTTAATACTACATCTTTATTAATTCTCGTTCTTTTCTCTCTCTCAAAAATTAAAGGTTTATTTTGAATAAACTAATTTGTTTTTTTATTCAAAATTCATTTTTATAATATTGAATTTTATTTAAAATTTTAAATCCCCCCCCCCCCCTGAACATAAACTCTAATCTTACATATCATAATATCTTACTTATTTTATCAAAATTTCACTAAATTTCTTCTAAACTTATTAAAAAGCAATCAAATCTATTCAAAACCGTGTTCTGTATATTACTTGCCGTATAATACTTTGGCATATCATCATGCATTTTTTATGTCAGGTATTTTCTTATCATAAGTTTTTTTTCTTATTGTAAAGTATTTGGTTAAGTTTTATCTCAATTAATACCAAAGTTTTCGTTGGATAATTACATTGCTCTAATTTATTATGGAAAAAAACATAACTTTCATGTGTGCTAGTTTTTTGGATCACCAAGTTGTATGTACTAGTTTAAAATGATCATGTCAAGTATTTTAATTATTATAGTTTTCATTTGAATTTAGTATTTTTTATTTTATTTATAAGTTAACTATAGGTAACAATAAAAAACAAAATAGAATAATTGAGGTATAAGATATCAACAACATATTTATGTAAGGGATTTAATTAATTTCTTCAAAGTAAACATACATACGTTTAAAGTAAAAAAAAATATGTTTACTGCTAATTTGAATTGACATAACTCATACTTAATCCACTAGAAATCAATAACATATGCACCCTCATTTTCTCACTTTATGACATTTCCTCGCTTTAAAGTATTCAAATTCATAAGTAAAATGTCATGCATCAAATGGTATATGTGCCTAATGCTTCATTCTCATAAAAATATCTTGATTTTTTTAAAGTGGGTAGGAGTAGTACATTAATCGATCTTAGTGAAAAATCAACAATGGAGTTTTAATACATTCATATTTGTTATATATACATGTAATAACAACCATTAATCTTTTTTAATTAATTATTAAACTTACTTTATCTTCTAAAATAAGACATTTATTTTAAAAAGTCAAATCCAAATATCATATGCGAAATAGTACATGCATGATCCTAATAACATACTCACATAAGAATTTCAATTATTATCTGAAAGTTCTCTAACATGATATTTTATAATTATATGCATTACTATCGTATTTCATCACTAAATTAGTTTTTTAAAGATTTTTTTTTGTCTCTCTTTAATCTTCCAAAAGTTGTTATTAAATTAATCATTCAAAGTTTTAAACACCACCAAATTATTATTATTTTTAAATATCACAATTTAATCATTAATATAATAAAGATAAATATAGTGATATTTTATATATTTAATCAACTAATTTTAACACAACTTAGAGATTTGTTTAAAAAATAATAATATAAAATTGATTTAAATATTTAACAGGTTAATTTTGTGACTAAATTAAAAAAAAAACAATATGATTAACATATATATAACTTTAAAAGTAAAATTGAAAGTTTTCTGATTAGCAAATAATTCTTGGATAAGACAAAAAGTGATAAATTACTAGTTATCACTAGTGATGCATACAATTGTTAATAGACTACACAACTCATTTTGCATAATATAAATACCCCGCATGTCTAAAAAGCCTACTTATAATTATTTGTTAAAAAAAACTATTAGGATGAGGATACTGATTTAGGAAAAGTGAGGTTTGACCGTGGACCAGATCCAGCAAAATAAAAACAAAGTAACTTTGACCAAGTTTGCACGTGGGGTAGACGGACATATACACGTGTACTTTGCTGTCTGTGAATGTATTGGTGCGCTAAGTAGGATTCACGTGGGTTTGCCACACCATGAGCTGAGAAGGTGAAAGAGAATCTTATTACACCCTTATAAAAAATACATTTAATAAGTATATTGAGAATATTTCTATCATTGATTTTAGTTAATTGTGCATAAAATTAAAGAAATATATGTAAGATCAACTATAATTATCACCTTGAAATTGGTTTTTTTGCAGATATTATAACTGTATATTAGCTAATGTACGGCCTTTCTGATAAGTGTGACATAATTATTTTTTTTCGTGAGAATTGAATATAAGATTTATAATATTATACATCCAGTTAGATTTCATTAACTTGTGACATACGATTTATAAAAAATGTTAGAAACACACTTTTTAAATGTATTTTTTAATTATTAAATTTTATTAAAAATGATAAAAAAAAATATTGAATCTCTGATTATATTTCATTATTTTTTCATCTAATTTTATATTTTTAATAAATTTTAACTATTAAAATATGTGTTGGAATGAGTAAATTGGAGAGTCTATTCGTAGCACTCCTCTAAATTTATTTATCTTTTGTTTATTCCCACTATCTTAAATAAAA
>PYAF01004847.1:995060-1025500 GCA_007407185.1 Glycine tomentella | reverse complement strand
AATTTTTTATTAAATTAGTTTATTTAAAATTAATTTTAAAAATTTATTAGTTAATGTTATCAGTTAACAATAGTGACTAAAAATTGTAACATAGAAAAAAGTTCTGTGATTTTGACTAGTTAAAATTTAGATTAGAAACAAAAAATAATTTTTTTAAAATAAACATTAAAAGGATAATAAAGCCAAAAGTCCATAACATAAAAATTGATCATATTCCTAAAAAGAATCTTCACAAATGATTTTTTTTTGGTCAAGAAGAAAAGTAAGTAATATTATTTGTAAAGAATAATATTACTTTTTTTCTTTTTCACAGAAAAGTTTAATTATTTGTGAAGTGTTTTTGTTATGAATATGATATTACTTATTCATACAGAATTCTTCACCAATAATTTTAAACTCACATATCAATCAAGTGCTATTGTTGCTTGCCAAATCAAGTGTGAATTAGGCATAGTTACGTAATATCATCTTAATTGTGAACTTATATTTTTTTATTCATGGTGATATAGTTCTAAGATAACATTTTTTCTTGCTCTCACAATCACATAGGCCAACACTTAAGTATCCCTTTCACATATGGGGATCTTTCCCTTATCTTTGCAAGTGAAGTGGAAAAATGAAGTCGTGCGTATTCGTCAAATTCTTTAAGTTGTAAAGGTTATATATGGATATACCTATGACATTAGAAAGAAAAATGTTTTCGGCAACAATTGTTCTTAATTATTCATTCAAAATGGAAAAAAACAAAAAAAAAACTTACATCACAAATAGTTTACTATATATAGAAATGCAAAACATCCATTTCTCATCCACAAATTTCAGAAATATCCTTCTGGTACATCAAGAAATTCATCTCTTTGCTAATAAAATAAGTCCTCTTATGAATCATTACAGGATCAATTACTTTTGTTGTTGCTACACATAAACAGTCAATAAGATTCAATGAGGGTTGTGACATGATCTTTGAAATAGATTCATTGGAAATATTATTTCTTACAAAATTAAGCAAACATTAATAAATAGTCCTAGAATATTAAATAAATTAATAAAACAATAATGTATATAAACACTTCCATACATGAGATTCTTGGGAGGGGGCAACTTGAGGGGAACATTACCATCATGTCCTCCCTCACCGATGAGGATACTTTTACCAATTTTTCTTATAGTACTAGTGGTTAAAATTTATATAACATTTGCTTATAATCCACCCAACAATATAATGAGAGCCTCCTTATTGTGTAGCCCCTATATATCATTGCAAAAGTAATTACAATTTCGATACAGGTATCATATGAGGATACTTTACTAATTCTCCTCCTTCACACGCCTTTTTACTTTATCCTACTCATTCTTGAAGATGGCCGACTTGCTTCGTCCTATAAGTGTCACAAGACTCTTAAATTTTTAATGATTTAGCCCTTGTAGTTTTGCAGATTGACCACAATTAATCTGAAATATGTCCTCACTACTACCACAACTAAGGGTCAAGTCCTTCAATCATTTGTCACGTCTACCTTTCTTGTGGGTGGACTACCTGTGTAACCCATATTTTAAAGGCTTAAAAGTCTCTATCTACTATCAGTATATATCGCAAACAAAAACAAAGGAAAAACATACACATTATGGCATGTAAACATATATATATAATTTTTGTTTTTCATTTTCAAACACTAACGTGCACACACTTTAATTTAATTTATGATATGTAAACACATGCAAATTTTATCATAAAATAAAAGGTTAACCCCATAAAGAAAATTAAAAAATAACAAATTTATTTAACATGATTTAGATTTTCATCAATTTCTATATCAAAATCATTTATTTTGTTAATACAATTCAAACCTTCTTTTGTATATCTATGATCTTGAGTTTGTTTAATGTGGTTCGGATCTTATCTCTACATGCATATCGTTTATTTGTTAATGTAATTCAGGCATTCATTCTTACATTTACGGCCTTAAATTTGTTTAATATGGTTCAATGGACCATCTTTCTTACATCCAAGGTCTTTTCACAAGTTTTTGAGACAAACGACAAACTTGTAATTCTTTTATCCACATGACTTCCTATCTTATTTATGTGATGACTCTTATTCTTCTTAACTCAAAACTCTTTATTTATAGATCTAACATCCTAATCTTAAATAAAGAAAATAAATTTTTAATTGATAGATAATATTATCTTTAATTGTTAACATTCTAAAAATAAGATAATATTATTTTTAAATTTAAATAATATTTTAAAGATTTAAAATTAAAAATTTGAATTATTTTCTAACACATAGAGACTAGTTTCCATATCTATGTCAAGTAAGTTAACACCCATCCTTGTTTAGGTGATGCAACTAACATATGTATAAACCAACCATAGTGCCAACACACATTACTTTGTGAAAATATAAACAATGACAAACATAGCATTTAACAGATAGCAAACCCAATCTTCAAATACAATAAATGCGACAATAACACATTTGTTCATGAGAGCAACACATTAAATAATGAAAACGAGAACAACGATGATGTGAAAGAATAAAAATTGGGACAAGAACGATAAAGAAAATCAACAATAATTATGATAATGAAGGGTGGAAGAATTAGAACAACAAAAGTGTAAGAATGAAATATTATATATTTTGAGAGTGAAGGTTCTACAGACACATAGTATGATGTTTAATAAGATTTTCTGAACCTATAATATGAGATTTTAGTCTTGAAAGTAACTTTTTAATTAATTAAAATATAATTGATCTAAAAAAGTCTTGTCTAAAATATTAAAATTTGAAAAAGCATTAATATTTTATATTGATTGTCAAAATCCAATCTATAGTATTCATTCTAATATTACAAAAATGACATCATGTTACGTGTTATATTAATTTTCTAGGAATCAATACAAATTACCAATATATTTTGGTAGTAGTGAGTTAAACACAATTTTGAGCATTCAAATATGGGCTATTAATTAACATTGTGAATGAGTGTAAGTCAATAGTTATAATTCAATTTCATGTATCAAAGAGGAATGATATTTAAACACTCTAATATTTTAAATAATCTTTTTTTTGTTTTTACTTTTTTTTGTTACATCAAATATTTATTATATTTATAATTTTTTTAAAAAATTTCTCTCTCTCTTCGGTTGTAGATTAGTACAATATGGGGTGTGTAAGAAATATTTTTCTATGAGAAAAAAGTATTTCGTAATAGTTATATTTATTTATGAAGATATACATGAATATGTATTCTATCAATATATTGTAGTATTAATATAGACTCAAAATGTTTATATCAGTAAATTAATTTTAATAAAAAATTACTGATAAAATATTTTTAATTTTTTATGGCCAAGATAAAATACGATAAATGATTATTTTTTTGATTATTATATGGAAATTTTAATAATAGTTCATATGATTTGTTAAAAATTATATGAGTTAGTTGACTTAATTCGTGAGTGTTTATTTCCTTGAAAGAAGTAAAATTAGTTTTCTATCATTGTCAAGAAAAAAAAACAAGCACCTTACGTGGAAGACATGACTGTGAGACAATCAATCATGGTATAGGTAGGAATGACAAACCCAGGAGTGACAGAAGAAAAAGACAGATTCGGATGATTATTATTTCTTAATTTAAGTATTTAACACATTAATGCCGACATATCACTAATATATGTGATATATAAATTTATATTTTCTAGTTATTAAAAAAATCTATACTATTTCAAACTTTAATCATAGTATTATTTATAATTTAAAATAGTGTCAAAATAGGTATTTAAAAAATGATATAGAAAACAGTAAAAAATATATATAATAAATATTGATAATACACATATTATTTTGTATATAATTATGTGTTCATATTAATTTTTGTTTGTATAAGAAAACCTAAGAAAGGAATACATGATGACAGTTCAAATTTGTGGATTTAAAGTTAACTTATCCAAAAAAATATTCAGAAATATTGCTTGAACTTTTAATTGTCTGATCATTAATTTTTTTATATAAAAAGAACTCAAGTATAGTATTCTTTATAAGTATAAATTAAACATTTATGAAATGAAATTACATTCGTTTATTTTATTTGATTTAATTACTTTAAATGAATCAATCAATTAATTCTAAAAATTAATTAAAAATTATTTAAGTAATCAATCTATATATGAATATATACTCATGTTACAGTTTTCTATAAATAATATATCTATATTTTTTTCAAAAAATATTGATGCTTATTAAATGACATAATTCTACAAATTAAAGTAATATATCAGATTAGTTTCCATGCCCAATATTCTTCTTCTTCTGTTCTCTCTCTTTTAATTATTTATATTTTCTTAAATTTAAATTTTTGGGTTAACATATTTAACTTTTGCTGTTTTACCTTACAGGGAGTTTCAATTCTTAAAAAGGAGCCTGTTAAATTATTGGAGACTTTTATTATACCAACTATAAGGAAATAATCCTGAAGAACAGTCACAACTCACAAGAAACATGAAAGGACTACAATCAATAACTCCAAGTAGAAGCTAGCGTAAAGAACTGTCATTTGGAGACCTGATAACTCATAGCATCGTCAGCCAAAAGCAAACTGCAAAAGTAATGATCTCAAAGGGCAACTTAATTAGTGGACAACTCTCACAAAAAAATGTACACGAACAAAAATCATGATCAAATGCATAAAGCTACTAATCAAAACTTTAAAATGAAAGGGAACTTACCATGTTTGTGAAAAGTTAAGTCATCATGCACCCGATTACAAATATAGAAAAAGGAGTGGCAATCCTCTTAATTAAGGAAAGTCTGATCAAAGGAATCATATACTTATTTTCTCAAACTTGTGAAATAATGAGTCACGCACCTGACAGATATACCTGCCTCACCTTGCCCTGTCTTACCTGCAGGTTAGACTTATTTGGAGTATAAATTGAGTTTTCGTTAATAACTAACATTGTAAATGAAAAAAAGAAAAATTTACTATCCTAACATAAAGGCATATACATGTCGGACTCAAATCCAATCTCTTATGACCATTATCATCAGATAATTACCATAAAAATTAAAGACTCAGCTAAGGTAAACCATTTCTAACAGTTATCAATCAAATTTCTTACAAAAACTGATTATTAGTAAAATTAATATATTTTTCATATTTATAATAAAAATGGCAAGGTGAGATGACTTGAGTTGAGGATATGAATATACATGCCTCAATTCTAAACATAATCCTAATATGATAATAATTAAATTATTTATTTAAACTCATTTGTTTGTTCTATGCATATATTATACATATGACGTAGTTATTGAATTCCTTATTTTAAGTTTTTTGTTAAGTTTATTTTTATGAATTATTTAATTTAAAAGGTGCTTGGTGTATAATCTATTTAAAGATAAAAATGAACACAAAAAGAGATCAAATTCTCGGATTATTAAAAATAAATTATAAATAGTTTAGGGATAACTTTATGAAGATAAGACATAGGCACAAAGGGAAGAGCTAATAATTCCTATATCTCATGAAGAGATCATTACATGATCTGAAGAAATGAGTACATGATTTGGTATCATTACAGTCTTAACTAATTTTCACGTGATATGCAGTAAAATTATTATTTTTTCTAATTTTCTCAAGATAAGTAGTATAGTTTTATTAGTTCTTTCTTATGAATTAAAAAACCAACAATATTACATAATTATTCATTATTGATTGAGATCATAAAAATGTAAAAAATCCAAGCAATCTAATAATTTTTCCTACCTCATGACTCATCCCTCTCATTAATTATCATCCTTGCTTGTGAAACCGACATAGCCTTTGTAATGTGTTGTGTTTTTTTAAGGAACTTTGTAATGGATTGTTAAAAAACAAAGAATCACACAAGGAAAACAAGATAGGAAAGTATCCAAGAGCAATGTAATATTTTTGCCGAGCATCATCAATCATTGAATAATGGAGGCAATCCAAAAAGAGGGGCAACATGGTCATTTGACATGTCTTGGAATGGAAATGCTAATGAGTAATGAGTGAAAACACCAGGGTCCGGAGTTCACGTGCGAATCACATGTGATGGAACACTGTACGAACCCAAGAAGGAAAGATAGGGTCCTTACTCGAGTTTTTGTGTAATCGATAGTTCCAATTATTGGGTGCCTTGTGACAAGACTAGGTATTTCACCCCAAAAGACTTTCTTTTTCTTAAAAAAACGAATATCATAGTATATAAATAAATAGAAAAAAAATCAATAAAAAAGCTAAAACAGATTAAACTACTCCTATTTTTAGGATGCAATAAAGTTTCCTTCTTTTTAAGAAAAAAAAATCACTGTCTGAAACAATACGTGATGTTTTTATTTTTAAAAAAATAAAAAGAAACTGTAAAGGAAGGTCTGAGTTACAATTAAGTGTTTTTGTTTTGGCATCTTTTTGATACGTTTACCTTTTCTGAGTAATAGAGTAAGATTTGTTTGTTTATTTTACCAATTAAGAATCAGTTAGGACAGGGAAAATGGGACGGAACTCGAAAAGGAAGTGGAAAGCTACCTAAATTCACGTGCAAATCACATGGTAAAGATATTACCGACTCGGACTCAATTAGTGTCTAGAGAAAAAAAAATGTGAATAAATACTATATAAATTAAAAGTATAAGAAAAAAATGAATCATGTATTTTAGTTTGTCTTATTTTTAATTTTTAAAAAAATAATACTTTATTTTTAGTTTATAAATAATGAAATTACAATAGTTAAAGAATAACCACAATTCTAAACTTGTGAATATATTTTTTAGTGACTATTTTTTTTATTTGAGATGCAACACTAATTAATTAAAAAGGTCCAATATATATATAAATAAATAAGTTGTTCAAATATTGAATTTATATTATAAATTACAAATGTTAAGTTAAAGCAATATGAAATTTATTTGAAACTAGAAAAAAGTTAATAAAAATGTAGTATGCTTGTGGTTCAATTTAATCTAATTCAATCCAAAACATTATATTAATCAAAATATTATATAAAATAAGTAAAAATATGAATTTTTTTACTTTTAATTTTTAATTAATGATTATTTCTTTTGTAATAAAATGAGTTTATCAATTAAAAAATGATTTGAATGTTTATTTAATTTAAGTCGCTATGAAATCACATGGGAATGAGCCTCGTACGGGTAAGAGGAAGATGAAAGCATTTTTTATAGAATAAAAATATACTCCATTTGAGGTTTGTGGGGGTGATGGTGGGAAGAGGAGGGAAAGACGAACGATGATGGGTGGGTTTGTCGGGTAGTGGGTGATACGTTAACGAGTGTTATGATTTAATATGTTAGAGAGAGATCCATTATTGGGGTGTGTGGAAAGACCCAGCCCAATGCAAGGGAACACGTGGGACAGCTAGCACGCACTTGTGGGGACACTCTTAATCATCACCCGACATCTTGTCTCTCATGCCATTCACTTAACAATTAATAATACCCTAATCTCCTTACTAATTATTACTACTATCATATTCATATTGAAACCCCATCATATACACACGATATCATAATCTTGGGACTTCAGAAGCATCGTTCTTTCTTTCCTTTATTATTATCACCCTATATTGTACTGTACTGTACTATAACGATTAACGAACGTGTTTGATTTCACTTAACAAAATGTTGAATCACACATTTTAACATAAATCTAACAACATAGAAAAAATCTTAATTTGTTGATAAAATTATCTTATCCCATATAATATTATAACTGCCAATAACACATGTTCAATATAAGTTCACAAGAGAATTACCATTATCAACATCATGATGTATTTTATAATCCTCCCGTAAATGTGATTTGCAGTTAATACATGTACTCTTTGCACGTACACTGGTGAAGAAATCTCTAAACAATGAGTTTTAACTTATGTTTTAAGAAACCTATTAAAATATTTAATAAAGTTCACTAATTATAGTTACTTAAAAAAATTAAACATTGTATATTGTTCTACACTAGCTTCTACCTAGTACTGACTGAAGCCGAAGAGAGATTGAGAGTTGGATGATTCATGTTGTTCCGTCTAAGTTGAGTTGAGGGGCGGTCACCACTTTCAAAAATTCGAACACTCAAGTTAGTGAATTGACAGGTTAATGAGAATTTTTTATAATAATATTAATAAAAAAAATTCACAAAATGGCATCTTGAGTACGAATTTGTACAGGATACTCCATCTTAGATGTAGTAATAGGAGACATCATTCTAATATTACATATAAGATGGAAAGCGAAAATGACTAATTAAAGTTTCAAAAATAACTAAAGATGTTACACAAGATGGTTACTCCTGATATTACATTTAGGATGGAATATCCTATACAAATTTCATACATATCAGAATTGTAACGTGATAATACACATGTCAGCATTGTAACATGATACTACACCGAAGATGAAGTTTCTTGTAGAATGACAAAAAAAAAATGTCACTCAAAATGATATTTCCTTAGTTCAATGTGACAAAAACAACCTTTGCACCATAAATAATTTCCATAGTACTTTACTTTTATAAATATTTTTACTATTGTTGTAAAAAAGTCGGTTAATGACTAGTTAAAATAAACGTATCTAGAGAAGAGGGAATGAGGACATATACGAGTTTATTGAAATGTTTTTTAAATATGTTCTAATTGTAATATTTCTTGTTAAGATCAAATCTAGTTTTATTAAATAGCAATATATATATATATATGAAAAATTAATTAGACTTACAAATTATAAAACATCAATAATTTATAATTAAAAAAATTATAGTATCATTCAATTATAAACTTAAAATGTATAATAACTTTGTTAATTATCTTAAAAATGATATTTATTCTAATTTTAATTACTTTATAATGTAAATTTTTTTATTGTTAGCACATAAAATTAGAAAAGGACAAAAATATCAATAATTTGAATGGATGGCAGTAAATATATTATGCTTTTATTTTTAATTATTTCTTTAAAGGCAATTGTGTGTACACAGTTTGTGGCTGAATTAGTGATTAGTCAATTTGATAAAGTTTGAGATAGATAATCCGTTTTCAATCATTAGGTCATTGGGTGGGAAAGCTTTCCACTCCCTGTGGAGGAGGGTCTTACTTGTAAGTTGCAAACTCAATTCTATTCGTGAACCATGCCAAATGGACGATTGCTTAAAGTCACAATTTGAATAATTGCAAAAGATAGGATCGCGATGGGAGGTGCTAACAGACTTCACCTACAGTGGTGAAGATGCTATTTCAAAATCCAACCTAAAATACCCCCTTTTACCTAGAAAGAAATGTGAACTCACACGTGCCATGACCAAGTAGAAAAATGGTAGTAATATATTTTTTAGCATACTTTTTTCAATTGTTTTTATTAGTTTAAATTTTGAAAAAATAAAAAACCAATGAATTTAACACCTTATTTAATGATTATCCTAATTTTATAATTTTCAATCAATTTTAATTAATAATAAAATGCATTCTAAAAATTTAAAAAAACAGTAAAAAAGATCATGTTAATCCAATGTATATAATCCAATTAATAACACACTAAATTTATAAATAAAAAAATCTAAATTCAGTCTCATAGAATATATTTTTGAAAAATAATAAAAATATAATTAAATCTTCAATTAAGAATTAGTTCCATAATTAGAACTGAAAAAGGAAACGGTATGCTAGAACTTCTCTTGTCAGTATATGATATCAGATGTCTGACAGATATGTAGGAAGTGGAAATGAGCGCGGTGCATAACACGCGCCTTGAGAGAGGGTAGTGAAGATTTTGCAAAGAGGCAAAGGGGTGTTCAAATGATTGTGATAAGGAAGGTGTCGGTGCGTGAAGGGACAGGATGACACCCACGATTTTGTTTACTCTCCATCTCTCTTTAGAGCAAAGTTTTATGTACTACTCCTATCTTCCTCACTAGTTTAAATCGCGTAAATAACCTTAATTGAATTAGATATTTTATGTTGAATATAGTTATGACTCTAATTTTTTTAAAATTATAATTCTTTTTATTAAATAAAACTGAACTTATTTTTCTAATAATTTATCCATCACTGCTAAAGGTATTGATCTTTTAATGACATGTAACGAAATATTTATTAAGTGTTAAATTTTTATTATTTTAAAACAAATTTTAAAGAAAAAAGTCTTATACAATATACGAATATTGAATTATAGATAGATTGTTTTAACCATTTGTCATATATTTTTATATATTATAGAACATGTAATATAATTCTTTTATGTTAATTTAAAATTCTACTTTACGTAATTTTACTTTACTTAAAAATGTTAATTATTTTATGTTAAAAATAATTTATTTAAAATATTTGTATATTATATAATATTTATCATCATCATCATTATTATTAGACTATTATGTCCTTATTAAAAATATGAAATTATAAATGAATAGAATGATATTTAATATATATATATATATGAGTAAAATAAAATATAATACTAATAGACCTCATAATTTCTTATTTCATTTTTACCAATTTTCTCTTTTCAAATAAGGAGAACATCTCTTTGTGATGTACTAATAAATATGCATTCTCTAAATATACTATTATAAAATGTTCTTAGTGTTTGATTTAAAGGGATGGACTTTATGTTGAAAGAGAATTCAACTGAATTGAGGTCAAAGAGGTAAGATGAGAATGGTTGGTGGTGTGAAAGAGATATGAAAGTATTAAAAATTTGTTGGAATTTATGAGTATGATAACTTTAAACTTTCACTCTAAATTGAGAAGAAATAGATAAAAGATGCTACTTACAAGGAACATAAGAGAACAACTTTTTTACTTGTCAAATTACCTACATAATTGATTATAATAGCATAATCAATTATGTATCATTGCATTATTCAAATTTGATCGAGTAGGTACTAGATTGACAACATAATCTATTATACTTATAATATAGTCGATTAGGTAATCATTGATTTTCAGGCTTTACTTTCTCGTGACATTAGATCAAATTGCATAATTGATCATGTAAGTTACATATTTGACTAACAACATTTAATTAGTTTAAAAGGGAAAAATTTCGCAACACCTTAATTGAATAAAATGAATATTTACTTCATCTCTATTTTATTATAAGTGCTCAATCTCTATTATATTTACTTTTTCCTTTTATTATTTATCTACAACTTTAATTTAATATTTTATTTTTTTTACACTTTCTTTCATATTAATCGAATAATTTTATTTTTTACTCTCTTTTATTTATTTTTATTCCTTTTCATTTCTTATATTTTCATCTTTTTTATTCCTTATTATCAAACACATCCTTAATTAATAGAGTGAGGAAACCGTAAATATCTCACACGAAGGAAAATTAAATTATTTTATCTTTATCCATTTATTTTCTTAAAATTTAATAATTAAAATTAACTATTCATTATGATCAATTATATTGTAAAAAATAAATGATTAGTAGGAGTAGTAAGTTGATCCTCGTCTTACTTAGTTTAAAGATGTGAAAAACATTAATTTATTTGTTGAAAAAAAGTTAAAAAGACTGATTAAAAAGAAGGACCCACGTGTGAAGAGACGTATGGGGTGTTGTAGCACGTGTCCTGCAGAGGCATGTTTGTTCATGTGATTGTGAGTTGGGGGCAGGTTTTTCTTCCACGCTTTCATTTTCGCACCACGTGAACACCAACCGCACTTGTCCCCCTCTTAGTCTCACACCTCTCTTTCTCTTCAATTCCTTGCCTTTTTTTTCTTTTCTAAACTCCATAATAAATAATAAATAATAAATATAAATAAGAAAAAGAAAAAGAAAAAGAAAGGCTTAGATTTGGCTAGGCTCTTAAACGGCTAGAGCCATGACTCGCAAGTCCAAATCTTAAATTATGGAGTTAAGATAATAAAATAAGTTCTTTTCCTTATATCAAGGAAAAAGAAAAACTTGAATTTAGTTAAGGAATTAAATAAGTAATCTAAATTCCTAATAAGAAATTAAGTGTTAATATTTTTACATATATGTAAGAATTGAATTTAAAAAATAAAAATTGTTAATATTCTATACATTTATAGTATATCGTATTGAAATTTGTATACTAACAATGTAAAAAAGATAAACTCATTCGTTTAATCTATTCTCTGGTGATCTTAATATAAATTCAAACATTATTCCCACAATCTTACTGAATAATTTATTCTCTTGTGATCTTTTCTTCTTTCCTGCTATCGCACCTAATCGACGTCCAATTATGAAAAGTGGTCACTACAAGCTTATAAGAGAATAAATTATAACTTTTTACTTGTTATAGATTTTTTATTGATCAATAACAATAATCACACTAATTTTGTACTTTTGAATATAAATATGAATTTACTTAATTTATTTAAGAATTCTTTATTTTTTTACAATCAAATTAATTTTTATAAATAATAAATTAAATAAATGCAATTTAAATAAATAATATAGAAATAGAAAAAAAATAAAACAACCTTCTTATTATATGAAATTCACATCGAAAAAGGAAATAATTGTTGTCTTGGTTAGGTAAATCAATAAATAAGTTATCACTTATCATAGTGCAATATGAACCAAAACGCTGTAACAGTAAACACGCGTGGTAAAGCAAAATCCGTTTTCCTCACAGGACACAAGGAAGGAACAAACGAACGAAGTTTTTTTTTTTTTTTTTTTAACAGCCATAGGGAAAGGAAAAATAATAGTACGTTTGGTTGGAATAGAGAAGAAAAAAAAAGTTTAAAATTTGAATTGAAAAGAAAATGATAAAAAGGAAAAATATAAATTTTTATAGATTTTTTTTCTATTTTTTCTTTATACAAACAGAAATATATTTTGTTAATAGTATTTTCTTTTCTTTCATTTTCCTCTTATCAAACGAATCATAAAAAATATAAAAAAAATAAAATAAAAGTTGGAGAAAGCGACGTTGTTGGCTGGGGGGAAGACCCTCGTGGTAATCGCATGGGTGGAGATCTGTGTGTCGCGTAGGATAAGGGATAAGGGACAAGCCAAATATGATGAAAAGGTTATCTGTTTGGTTCCAATCATGATCAGTGGCTGTGCTGATTTTGATGGATGTCACATTTGACCTCAGCCGTTGATGTAGGGAACTGATTCACTTCTGGGGCAAGTCTTCAGGTGCGAACTGGCCCACCAAGTTAAATGCTCAAGATTTCTGGCGATTTGCCATCAGACACCCTATCATACCTAAACCTAGCTGCATTCATTTTGAGTTTTACATGCTCTTTTGGTAGATATAAAATTTAGTTTTTTTTTTTTAAATATTTATAAAAGTACTTATATCTACTTCGCTTCAAAAAAACGAATAAAAATTTGTAAACTGTCATGTGAGATATTATTATCTTGTTTCACTTTCCTATTACCAAGTTACGGTATTTGCCTAATTACTTTCAAAATATTATAAAAGTACTTATGTCTACTTCACTTAAAAAAACGAATAAAAATTTGTATTGTGTACTTTTAAAATGTGCCGCGAGAGTCTTAAACGGATGATCAAGAGATTCCTTAATAATATTAATTGATATAAATTTGATGAAATTGTACATGTTAGTTGAACAACTAGTCTTATCAGCCTCGTTAGCAAAACTTTAGAAAAGGAAAAACCAGTCTAATCAACAAAAAAGTTGTGACATGAGCGATGAAGTGATGTATATAGTTATCGTCTTATCAGAAAGCCTTTCAAAAATCTTCTCCGTTTGCTTGATGACTTATAAGTGTGAACGACTTCCAACATCATGATTTTTTCCTAATTCAACAATAAAGTATTTTTTAAAATTTTTTATGTTGAAAATCTAATTCTTAGGATAGAATTATGAAGATTCGCACAAATTTTTTTAAAATTAATTATTATTCTTCTATAAACAGTAAAATGTTGGAGAAAAAATGATAGAAAAAACAATTGAAATTCACAGAAAAAAGAGATGAAGAAAAAAAATCAATAAGTGAAGATCCATAAAAAAAATAAACCAACAAAAAATTCACGAAACAAGAAATAAAGTAAAATAATACATACCAAAGAAGGAGAAGGGAGGAAGAAGAAGGGGCACGTGGATGAGGGGAAGGGAGAAAGGGGATCGCACGGAGGGAAATGAGGAAGAAGAAGAAGTGGGGAAGAAGGGGCACCGGGGAGAGAGAGGAAAGAAGAAGAGTGAGGAAGGTAAGGAGGTGGGTGGGTCAGGAGAGAAGAAGAAAAGTGGAAAAAATGAGGGATGGGTGGGCGAGATAATCTGGCGAGAGAGAGGAAGAGACTTTCAGTGAGGGTAAAAAAAAAAAAAAAAAAGAAGGTTACTTGTCAAAATCATGTGTCTGTAGTTACAAAATTTTAATGTTAAGTAGTAAAATTCGTAGACTTGTTTAATTATTAAACACACAATGTTAGATAATAATATTCTATAAATTGCTTTAATACATACATAAATATTTTTTAGATATAATTTTCATTCTTATTTTTCATTTGTCAATCTCAATTTTTCAATTTCAATCTTAGTTAAATTTTATTTTAGTAAAATGGATTTAAATCAATTTGATTGACAAACTTATATAAATTTTTTGTAAAATTACAACATGCATCATTCTACCCAAAATTCACAAAATCATCCTCCTTTTTTACTATCACCACCACCACCACCACCAAATAATGACTTTGACAAAGTTTGAAAACAAATTCTTTATGAAACACTTGGCGACAATAATGGTGTATAAATGAAGAGCTATTTATGTGCGATGCAACAACAAGGAGGAAACAATAGTCAACATAGAAGGCCTAGACGAGTGATTAATTACAATCATAAAGATGGACATCTAGGATTGGTGAATTACTACTTCTCAGAAAATTCGATATACACAAAAACTCAATTCCAAAGTAAATGTTGAATGTGGCGACAATTGTTCATTCAAATTGTCAACGCTCCTAGTAATCACGATAAGTATTTCCAAACAAGGCTTGATGTTGTTGGTAAAATGAGTTTCTCACCATTGCAAAAGTGCGCTACAACTATTTGTATACTGGTATACAGATCACCTGTCGATTGTATGGATGAGTACGATAGAATTGGTGAATGCACTGCAACTCAATGCTTACAAAAAATTGTAAGGGTTGTTAATGAGATATTTAGACAAAAGTATTTGAGAAAACCCAACAACAATGACATCAACCACTTATTACAAATTAGAGATGCATAAAGGTCTCTAGGTATGTTTGGTTCTATTGATTGCAAGCATTGAGAGTGAAAAAATTGTTCAGTTGCATGGCAAGGCCAATATCGTAAAACTGATCATCGCAAACCCACAATAGTACTTGTAGTCATCGCTTCACAAGACTTGTGGATTTGACATGCATATTTTGGAGTTGTAGGTTCAAATGATGACATTAATGTGTGAAACCAATCGCCTGTGTTTGTGATATTTTGCAAGGTCGAGTTCCTCTAATACAATTTACAATGAATGAAACTATATAATATGTAGTACTATCTTGCAAATGGTATTTATCTAGATTGGGACACATTTTTTAAGACTATACCAATTCCACAAGGTCCCAGAAGAAAATTATTTGCAAAATGTCAAGAGGCAGCGAGAAAAAATGTGGAACGAGCATTTGGTGTGCTCAAATATCGATTTCCAATTATATTTGGTTCATCACGTGCTTAGAACATAGATATAATGAAGGATATAATGTTGACATGCATTATATTACATAACATGATTGGATTGTCGTAGACAAACAGATACATTTAGTGGTAATGTCGATGTTGATTATGATCACGTAGACATTAATATTTCAAATGTTAAAGTATCTCGTGGTGTTCCTCCTTACTTTACTACATGCTTGCAAACAAGACGCGTTACAAGAGGAATTCATCAACAACTTTAAATAAACTTAGTGAAATATATTTGGAAACGTTACGGTTACAATAATAATAGAATTTAATTTTTCTGACATTAATGTGTTACATTTTTTATCAAATTTATGTATTTTTTCCATTTGTTTAACATTTAGTCATAAATAAAAAAAAATTTATGCTCATTTTCTTATTGATTAATATTTATAATTTTTCTTGCATATTTTATTATTTAAATTTAATTACTTAATCAATTATACTTAATTTAATAAATATTTCAATAAAAATATTTAAAAATAAAATTCATATGAAAATTACTAAAATTTTTCTAAAATCCAAAAATAAGATTTACTACTAAAAAAATAAAAAAGATCTTAAAAAATATTATTAACCTATATAACATTATAGGATTAAAAACAAATATCTAAGATCTCGTATTAAAATCTCATACTTAAGATCCTCTAACAAACTCCATTTATGCACTTTTAAATTTTAAAGGTGATAATGTCGTTTTCATTTTATTGTCTTCCCGTGTCCCTAGTCGTGTTCCATTACTGGATTCATTACATCACAGTAAATAATTAACAATTTAAAATCCTATTTTATAATACTAATATCTTAATATTTGTATGTATTATTCAGTTGTCAATGTAATTAGACAATTAGTTGTCGAGTGGGACTTATCCAACGGTTCAATTACAAAGATGGCGTGAAAGTTATCCAGAAAAAATGAGTGTCAAAGTAAAGTTATAATAAAGTGGTATATTTGTTTTACAAAATGGTCAAAGGCTGAGGATAAATAGGGAAGATATGAATGAAGTAAATGAGGGGAAGACAGAGAAAGCAGGGTTTGTATTATTTGGGGGGCAAATGTCATGATTGAGATCACTGGCCTTGCTGACATAAAGTCATCATTGAACTTACACACCACTCCCACCCATTCTCTCTCCTCTCTATATAACCTCACACCCACACGGCCCCTCTATCACTCAAAACCAAAACTCCCATTGCTTTTCTTACCATCTCCTTCAATTCTCTCACCAAAACCTTTCACCCAATACCCTCAAACTACTACTGATCAATTGCTAATTTTTATAAAGTTAGCTAGAGATGATGGTTCAAAAGGAAGATTTGGGTTTGAGTTTAAGCCTCAACTTCCCTCATCACAATACCCCAAATCCTCAACATCCGAGTCTCATGTCATCCTCTACTCATTCCTCTTCTCCTTCTGGTTGCAACCCTCAAAAACCCTCTTGGAACGAGGCTTTCACTTCTTCGGGTATTTACTAAAAATCTAAAATTGTTCTACTTAAAAAAAAAAAAAAAAACTTTCCCCTGTTTTTTAATTTGCATGCTAATGTTCCAGATCTGTTCAAGTTTCTCTCTTTATTTCCTATTCCCTCTCCATTCTCTCAATCACTTTGATTCAGCTTACTGGGTGTTCTTTTTTTTTTTTTGCAGAAAATAAAAATTCTTATTTTTGCCCTTGTCTTTTATTCTCACACTTCATTTTCAGTATCTTCTGCACGGCCCTCTTTATTTATGCCGAACCAGAGATTCCAAATCCTTAATATGCATGAATTTTTTTTAAAAATATTAATGATTTTTCTTTTACATCCAGATCGAAACTCCGACACATGCAGAGGCGAAACACGATCGTTCCTGCGCAGAATCGACGTGAACCGGTTACCTTCCGCCGTGGACACCGAGGAGGAAGCGGGAGTTTCGTCTCCGAACAGCACCGTCTCTAGTGTGAGTGGAAAACGTAGCGAGAGAGAAGAACCCAACGGCGAAGAACACGACATGGACAGAGCCTGTTCTCGCGGAATCAGCGACGAGGAAGACGCTGAAACCGCAAGGAAAAAACTTAGACTCTCCAAAGACCAATCCGCTGTACTCGAAGAAAGCTTCAAAGAACACAACACCCTCAACCCCGTAAGCGCAAAAAACACGACCTTAATAATATAACAATAATACTAATTTTCATATTTTTGGCAATACGTCATGTTTATAAGAAACAAGAGTAAAATAGGAATCCTGAAAATAGATTACTAATGTGATTTATTTAATTTAATGTTTTTGCAGAAGCAAAAATTGGCACTGGCGAAACAGCTAGGACTTCGACCTAGACAAGTGGAGGTGTGGTTCCAGAACAGAAGAGCAAGGTTAGTTACAAAATACAATATATCACAACATGAAATAATTCGATTTAATATAATGTTTATTTTGTAATTTTATTTTATTGAACGTGGCTTTCCTGAAATTAATTTCAGGACTAAGCTGAAGCAAACCGAGGTGGACTGCGAAGTATTGAAAAGGTGCTGCGAGAATCTGACGGAGGAAAATAGAAGGTTGCAGAAGGAGGTTCAGGAGCTTAGAGCACTGAAACTTTCCCCACAGTTTTACATGCAAATGACCCCACCCACGACGCTCACCATGTGCCCCTCTTGCGAGCGTGTGGCTGTTCCGTCCTCCGCCGTCGATGCTGCCACGCGTCATCATCCCATGGCCCAGACCCAGGCCCACACCAGGCCCATGCCCATTGGCCCGTGGGCTTCCGCAGCTCCCATTACGCACCGCCCATTTGATGCCTTCCACCACTGATATTGAGGGTGTTTTGGTCATTGTGAAATTATTATTATTTACTATTCTGGGCCTACGTGTACCACCGTGAAGGTGTGTAACCCCAAAAAGAGAGAAAAAATTGGGGGAAACAGAAAGAGTGAGGGAGCGGTTGAAACAGCGTGCTGTGGAATTGTGCGTGTTCCAAAGTGCGGTCTAAGGATATGGTCATTAGAAGAAGGGATTTGGTGGGTCTCCAATGTTTTGTACCAGTTTGACCCATCATCTTTTGTTTTGTTGGGTATATTAGTTAATAGTTAGGAGTTTTTTTCCTTCAGTTTTTAGTATTACTTAACTTTTTCCCCCTCTAAACAGAGACTTTGTGTAAAGTGCAATTATCTAGTTAAATTATATAGGTTTGGTTCCCGTGGCCTACTTCACTTAATTGAGATCATTATTTGTTATTCTTTTTGTCAAGATTTTATCATACCCATTTAAACAATTACTTTAATTTTTTGTATTTTATGTGTATTTTATATTGATACTCTTGAATACGTATTGGCGAAATATAAAAGGCTTTTATAAAAAGTATTGAAAATCTAATATAGCTACCTATATATAAAACATAAAATAATAGCTCACTGATTTCAAAAAAAAAATTGTCTATTAATGAACCAAAAATGGAATTGTCCTCTCTATGCATTGCTGCAAGAAAGAAATGGAATTTATTGAAGTGATTTATCATGATATTTATAATTTTCTTTTGTTTTTAATAACTTTTACAAAGTATGTTTTAAATTTAGGTTTACAAAGTTGTAAATATATATATATATATATATTACATTTTTATGATTTTTTTACATATTTAGATAAGTATTTTACATGTATTTTATATTTTTTTTTATAATAGTTGTATTATCATAAATGGATACTATCATATCAGATCTATGCATCATAGCCTATTCTCTTTTCTTGGTCCACTGACGGAAAATTGTTAAACACTATGATGATGGGGCGTTCTTAAATATTGGCATTCAGTTATACTTTAGTTTCATGTTTATTCTTTGATGTTAAGTCAGATTTTGATTTATTGTTTGGAAAATAAAGTTATTCATCAATGCCGAAAGGATCCTTGTTTGGGTTTTGAAGATTTGGGATAGCTTACTTTTAAGTTTGGGGTTAGAAAAAGTCGAGGAAATAACCTTGTTTCCAAAAAATGGAAAACGTGAATTGCATTATGTATGGATCATATGCTCATAGTGAAATAAAATTGTGATTTTCATTTTGGGGTGGGGTGGGCCCCTAGAGGTGGTGCTCAGGAGAAAGAGCTGAAGATGGATTTTCCATGGAAAATTTAATTCGTTCCTTATTCTTATTTTACGGGTCAATGTAAACTGTAGAGTACTGGTCTATAAATAATGGGTTCAAATGTCTAAACGACCAATCAGTAATTTAAGAAATCTAGGTCATTATCGGCCCAAACAACAATGGTTTTGCATAACAGGGTCCCCTGTTTTCATGGGTTATGTTCCATTGATCAAATTGAAATAGATAAACACAAACATATAAAATCCAAGGATTGACGAAAGTCACGCCAGTATTTAGTTTATTACGTAATTTTTAGAATGCAATGAAGTGATTTTTTCATTCAATATTTTGGACTATAGTTGCTAAGTATATTAGTGTTTATTAAATTACGTGGACTTGATGAATTTCAAAAACCAATTCAAACCAACTAGTGGGTTAGTTTGTGTTGAATTATTGGATTAAATTGATTCTAACTTGACTGAAATATATAATGGACAGTTTAGTTCATCAGTTGAAAAAAATTCAACCTAAGACTTTATATGTGACTTGGGAATATGAACTTATTAGCCAAAGTTTTCACATATATGGGTCCCAATCTCTGTCACAAACAAACACTTGCATGATTTCAGACTCTCAGTCACACCCTTCACCTACAAACTAATTTACACAGAATGCCATCTCAACCTCAACCCCAGTTTAAGCTAATAACCGTTTATTTGTCTATTCACTGTTGTTGCCATTTACACACAAGTCATATAATCCATTATCCACTATAGTTTTACGTCATTTGTTACCCACCCAGTCAAAGCTATGTCATTCAACTTTATTTTCATAAGGAAATCAAGTGGTTGGGCAAATGATGAATTTGCCAAGTGGGTGACCTTTCTTGCTTATTGTTTCTCATTTTGTGTCAACGGGTAATCTAATTAACGTGAAGATGTAATTGATTGATCTGTCTTTCTTTTATCGTGGGATTGTTTTTTGCTTGGTGGGGTTTATAAATATTAACTGAAGATTGTTTATGGTTTAAATAGTGTATAAAATAGAACTTGGTTTGATGATGTTTAGTTGTGTTTTCAGGTAGTATCACTAAGCTGTTTGATGCAAATTCGTAGGTGCAAAATTCAACCAAACTAGCCCAGTTAGAATTGCATGTTTTCTTGCACAATAAACTCAAGCTATATTGACCCGTTGATTGCCTAAGCAGTTTAAGTTAACAATTAGGATAAATCAACACATTTCATTTCTTGTGAAATTTTATTACGGCACGAACGTATGAGATAATTAAAAATAATAGCAATGAAAAAAATGTTAAATTGTAGGGACCAAAAATATATTTAAACAAAAAATAAATAAATAGAATAGTAGTTCATTTTTTATAATATATAAATTTTTTTACAAAACCAATATGCACAATCAGAATGTTAATTGGATTAAAATGGTCTAAGGATTAGATTGCGGACGTCTTTACCAAAACCCTTGCCCATGTTGCTTTGCTAATTTTCTTCCCAACTTGATCATAGTAGACATCCAGGGGGGTGTTGGTGTTTGACATGGGAGGGATTTTTTCATGACCAAGAGTATGTTTCTTGAGTAAAATCTGTTTGGTTGATTATTGAAAATATTTAGATAAATTTTCCAAGAATTAAAGAGTTACTTGATATTTAGTGTAATAACAGAAAAATTAAATTTGAAACTTTTTTAGTAGAAAACTTGTTAAAAAAACATTTTCGATAAACATTATTTTTCAGAAATTTTATTTTTTTGAAATAGATACCAAACATAAAAAAGATTCTCAATCCAAGATTTGCAAGAAATTCAAAACTTCTTCCTTGTCAAACTCCTTACTTATGTGTATTTAAATATCAGTTGAGACACGTCTAATACACGTTCACTTAAATCTATGGTTTTACTCTTGTTGAGTTAAACAATCGTTTAAAGCTTTTCAACGGAAAATTAACCGAAAACGAAACACTTGGTAGCTTGTAAGATCATTCAATGTATTTCATAGAGCAAGAGCCTAGCTTACCCAATTAGTCATCAAGCTACTTGTTAAAGCCTGTCTGTTGTTTCATATTTAGGTTTCTTGAAAACTAGGACAACCCATGCTCAAGTGTACTAGTTGTTTGTTGATGTAACTAGTTTCATTCAGTTAATTAAGCCCAGTTGTAAGACATGTAGAATCCAATAATAAAGTGGGTACTTTAACTAATAAAACACTAAAGGAAATTTATTACAGTGAAGGAAATTTAGTGTCATGGAAAGCTGGAAAACGACAACATTCTTATATGCCTTGTCTCTAGCAATTTGCAACTGAGAAAGAAGTGAATTTTTGCATGTCACCCACTCATTACTTGTGAAGGTTATTCACTTATTCCATTAGAATAATCAAGGCCGAAACCTTGTTCATTTCTTGGAGAACAATACACTCAGATATCACTATTGTAGACGCTAAGTTCAAACCTCATGCTCATGCTACACAACACCATGGCCACTTATGTAGACAGAACAAGAAAAAGGAGAATAATTCTCTGTTTTGTTTGTTTTGTTAAGTCAAATTTTCATGCGTAGCAAGAAAAGAACAAATTTTGAGAGTTATTTTTACTAGATCTCAGTTACCTAAAAAATCCGGGGCTGCATTGTGAACACATTGAGCTTGGAGTTGGATGGCTCATTGTAGAATTGAGAATCGGTAAACTTGATCCACTCAAGACTTTGAGGTATCGCTCAATACAGAACCAATAGAATAAATATTTAGTAGCGAACTGAAAAAACACATAATTATTCAACTATACCGTGAGGGCTTGTGGAGGGAAAAAATAACTTCTGAAAAAGTTTTATTTAACTTCTTTCTTATTTGTTCTGTTTTTTTTTTTACAAAAAATACAATGATATATCTATAAGGTAGTTTGTCCTTCAAAAATTTAAAGGATTAAATTCTATTAATAGTTATAAATCAAAAATTAAAACCCACTATCTTCCGTAAAAACCCTTAACCTTCATTTGAAAAAGTAATTACTGATTCTTGACCTTTCATTCTGCTAAAAAGGAAATGTTGAATTAAACCCACCAAAACAAAACTGACATTTAACGTTGATTCAACACTCATGACTCGTTGGAGACAGAACGAAATTGTTAGAAAGCAGGAAGAAAGAATGCTGCCATTTTTTGTATAGAGAACTAGAATTTCAGTGTGTATTTAACAACAAGAATAGCAACAGCAATAACATCAATGATCATCCTTTCATTTGGTTTTATAATGTACATGCGAGCGTAAGACAAAATAAAAGGAGAGGGACAATTTAGTGAAAGAAACTATAACTCCACTTTTTCCCACCATAATGGTCACAGATTTTAATGGAATGAAGGTAATTTTTTGTCCATCATGTTACTCAACACAGTCCAATAAATTTTCTCCACTCATTCCATACTTGCGTATCTGCGTTTTTTTTCTTCTTAAAATCAGCAAAACTAATATCATTGAATAAAGTGATACCAGTGGTACCTAAAATTCAAGTACATCAATATCTGTCAACCCCAGGTTAATGAATATTTATCACAAGTAACCAGCAATAAATACCAATTAACCCGAAGTCCCAAACATAGCAATAATCTCAACTGAGAATGCTCCCTTCTAGCCCCTACGTTTACAATTTACTTTTAGCTTTTCATATACATAAAAGTTAAACTATGCAAAAATAAAATTTGCGTATCTCTGCGTTAAAGGCTTTGTGCAACTACCACATCATCATAAGTGAATGATCACTCCTCCAATCCAATCTTAATTATCCATATTGATGTCAATTAAACTACAAATCAATTCGCAAAACTTGAGTGGAGAAACATTTCACAGAACATCAAGTAACAACATTCACAAGAAAATATCATGAGCGTAACGGTCAGTCTTTTTGAATCCGTACAGCTCCCGACTCTATTTCTCATTAAAATGAGAACTCAAGTACTTCAATTTTTCTGATGCATTTTAATTTTTTAAAAACCAGGACTCACTATCTAGACGAGGAGTCCTACCAATACATATTTCTAGTACACTTCTTTTAATATTCATATTTTCTATTATTAATTAAATTTTGTGATTGGTGATTTCTGTAAGCTGTAATTGGCGATTACTACAGTTAGCTTTGTACAAAACAATCGCAGAAAGTTGAAAAAACACACACACACAAAAAAAAAAAAAAAATTGAAGTTATAGCAAAGCGCAGGTAAAATCAGTAAATTTGTCTATACCATAAATATTTATGTTGGGGGGAAGAGGACAGCAATCCAATTACAATCTTAAGCTGTGGAAAGAAAAAACCACATCAATTTAATTACATCCCATTTAACTGATGTAGCAAATAGAAGGATATATATATATATATATATATATATATATATCCATCTTCAATATTATTATTACCTTGTGGAGTTTCTTGCACTCTTTGTACTCCTCTTGATAGACTCAATTCTTTGAAGCCTAATTTGCTCTCTAAACTTGGCAATGAACTCATCAGCCTTCTTATCCACATCTGGTCCTTCATCGCCATCTGTTTTTGAACTTTCTCCGCCAATAACAGGTGGACCCTTCCCACTGTCATTGTTCTGATTCTGAACAATGATTGTTCCTCCTCCAACATCCTCATCCTCCGTTTCCGTATCCTCGTCTCCATCATCATCATCATCGCCGTTGTCATCGTCATCAGATTCTACAAGAAAGCTTTCTTTCTCTGCTGGCTGTGACACAAGAGGCACCCTTGCATGCCCCACGAACTTGTCACTTCTAAACGACGTGCGTTGCATGGGTTTATTTTCTTCATCAATTTTTTTTCCCACTGGCATGTTCCTCTCACTTTTGAAGCTTCTCTTCAACTCCTTATTGAAGGAAGGTTCTTCATTGAATGAACCACCATGCCTTGGCTTCATGGACACTGATTTGTGAAACATCATTGGTGGCGGTGGCGGAGGCGGTGGAGGACATGACTTGTAGAAGGCCTTCTTCCTCACCGAATCCTCTGCATTCTTCGCAAGCGATTCTGATGAGAAAGAAAACGAAGGAGACACACTTGCTCTCGAAGAAGCACGTAAAGGTTGAGACTTCACAGGGCGAGATTCCTCCTTTGAAGGAGGAAGCATCATGTTGAAGGCATCATCAAATTCTTCTTGCTTAGGTTCCAATCTTCCTGATCTTGAACGCCATGGAATCGGAGAAGGAAGCACCACGCTCTCTTTGTTCTTGCTCTCAACTCTAGAACCTTCAACTTCTGTGTTTCTGTTTGAATTGCTTGAAAATCTTTTGGAAGATGTTGACCTATTTAGAGACTGAACATCAACATCAACATCAACTTCATCAGCTTCAACTTCAGCTTTTCTATTCGAATTGCTTGAAAATCTTTGAGAAATTGTTGACCTATTTATAGATTGAACATCAACATGAACACCATCAGCTTCAACTTCTCCATTTCTGTTTGAATTGCTTGAAAACCTTCTGAAGGTTGTTGACCTATTTAGAGATTGAACATCAGCTTCAACTTCTGCTTTTCTATTCGAATTGCTTGAAAATCTTTTGGAACTCATCGACCGGCTCATAGATTGAACATCAACATCTTCAGCTTCATCAGATAATCGAGACTTCAAGCTTCGAATAGGCAAAAGCAAAGGCTTATCCCCAATCTGGTCATCAAAACTAGAATGCTTTTTCAACCGTGAAGCAGCAGCAACAACAACCACAGGTTCGTTCCTGTAGTGTTGACTGCTCCACGTTTGGACTTTTGTTTCGTGATCGGACGTGACCGGGCTCTCACCCTCGTCCTCGAAAAAAGATGACACCTGAAGGAACCTTGACACAAGAGTTTGTGCAGTGTCGAACTTTGAGTTGTTGTTGTTATGCTCTTTCTCCGTTTCATCGTTCCGGCGGCTGAAGAGGCCGTAGGAGATGGCGACACCGACAAAGAGAAGGTGGAGGAGTTCCCAGTTTCTGGTGAGGAGTGACTGGTTGATGAATTCAGGAGCCTGTGAGGGGAAGAGAGGGAGAATAACGAAGAAGATGAGGACTAGTGTGACTTTGTAGAGGAAATGGTAATAGAACTTATTTTGGTCCTCTTGGTTTTGTTCAAGTGGTAGTTTTTGGTGCTTTGTGGCGTGGACTGCACCTGCCATTGATGCAAAAGGAGAATGTGAAGAAGGGAAGAAGAGACTTGGAAGTAGAGGTTAAGGAAAAGCACAAAGGGAAAGGTGATGGGGAAGAAGAGAAGAAAAGTGGTGAGGAAAATAATCTGAAAACTGAAGCTTTTGCTTGGCTTTGTTCTGTTTTTCTCTAGGAACCGTCAAAGACAAAAATGTCAAGCCTAGCCTTGCCTTTATTCCGTTTGTCATGTTACCTTTTTCGCCCTTTCGGTTCCAACACCAAGATGCTTTGCCTGCCTGCAATCTCACTCAGTACATGTTCCAACTTTGACAAATTATATACCAGTTTCTTTAAGTATATACCCCAAGTTGCTGTATCTCTATTAATGAAATTGTTATACTTGTGAGATTTAAAATCGACTTTACCAATGGTTCTAGCTTATTGATTAAAAAAAGAATGTATGAATTGTTATAAATCTCTTTTATTTGTGTTTGATTCTTATGAATAAAAAAATATTTTTATAATTTATATTTCTCTAGTCTTCTATTATAGATTGGAAATGTCTTTTACTAAAAAAGGATGTATTATGATGATATTAAAATTTTAAATTTATCTCTAAATATAAAACAATTAAATTAATATTTTTCTTTGTCTCTTTTCACTCAACAGAAATAAAGATCATAATGTATGTATCACATTAAGCGTCTAATTAGTGACAAATGGAACTATCACTTAATCTAAGATTAACTACATGTTTGATTTTGCATCTCTAAGCAATTGACATGTGTTATATTGCTTTTGCTTAACTTTTAAAAATTTTGACACAGAATTGAGTATTAATTTGTATCCGTGATACCAAAACAAACACGCACTATATTATGACAAACATTGGCAACATCTCTTTTTCTCCAATAGTATAGAACTCTAAGTTTTAAGAACAGAGTTTGAAAATAATGGCAAACATTTTAAAATTTGAAAATTTTGACATTTAAATTTTAAAAAATCTACACATAGTTGAAACTTGTTTTTCTTGAAAATTTTCTTATCTTTAAAATTTTGCTAGTGTCTCCAACTTTTCGATTGATTCCTAGTTTCCAACCTCTAATTTACACTGATATTTTCAGTGTTCTAAAAAATCATATACCTTAAGACGGATTTGGGTTTGCCTTTTATTGAGTCATCTCCTGGTGTATCTCTCTGCTCCAACATGATTTTGTTGATACTTTTCTCTCTCAGTGTTAGCTGTTAATTACCATATATATATATATATATATATATATATATATATATATATATATATCATCCGATACCTTTCTTAACTTCCCTTTGGTTCTAGAAAGTTTTATTTTCTTGGCCATGCATGGTATCGTATGAATTTTACATCAACACCAAGAAATAGTGAAAAATTGGCACATGGACCTATATGCTCAACTCAATTGACGTTTAATTGGTTATCACCATTATTTTCCCCCAATGGTGCTACAGATTGATCGAATAAAACTACACGTAAAGAGAGTGAAATGAAAACAACAGCTTGTGATCAATACCAAAGTGTACACTTGTTCAGGTGTTGGTCCATGACTCTAAAGCATAGTTGGAGGAACATATGCAGACGGTCCATATGCATCGAATCGATTTGCCTACATCTATAGTAACAGTTGCAAAACTTATATTGATGACCAGCTATTTATATATTGAGCTTGGGAATTTCAGATAGAGAAAAGGGACAACTTTGGAATAGGAAAAAAAAAATGCAAGGTGCAAATGGTTAGCGTTGGAATTAGTCATGATTCCCCTTTTGTACTCTTGCCATGGATTTCATTTGGATGGAGGCTGTTGGATTTATGTGACAGAAGAAAAGACAAATTCCAGCATGTGTTTACGCGTACACAAAACTTAGATGACCATTCTTAAGTATTCTTTGTGTTGTCCTCTAACTAGAATTGGAATTTTGCAAGATAGTAGCTAGAGACCAATATGTTTTTTTTATTGGAGTGTTTAACGCAATTACAAATTCAAGATTTATAATTTGATTAAGTTAGAATAATTTTATATCAATTGACTCACGTGTTCAATAAAAAGAGTTTAATTTTATCCTAATATGCTAATTTTTTATATAAATTTTCATTGCACTAAGTTTTGTATTATACTTATCTATTAATTAATTTTGTTTACTAACACTTCAAATACTCCTTTTTTGGCTGCTGTTGGATTCTCTTAAAGGTTACGCAGTGACTCGAAATGTTCTCTTAAAGGTTACCCAGTGAGTCAATATGGATGCAAAAGTTGATGGAATAATAAGCTGATGACCTCGGTTAATGTTTATTTTAATCATGGACACAAAAGAATATGATTAGTGAGAAAGTTCTAGGCCTTCTATTCTAGGTCCAATTTTACTTGTCAATGTTAGATGATTCAACAATGATGACTTATCCCATTAGTGTAACTGCCCACTTTATCTATCTAAGCTGCCATGCAAAACTTGCCTTTGCCTTTTAAATATTTCGGTTAATCTTTTTTCTTTTTTTTGTGTGTGAAAGAGAACAAAGAAAGTTGGGAATGACGATAAAATGTTGTGAATCATATTATTATATTATCAATTTCTTTTAACCTAAATAGTACTAAATAATAGATGGACTAGGTTTAAGTATGAATTGCGACGCAATGGATTCGGTGGCTATTTCAGTCGTGAACAACATTAGCGACCAAATATAATAATTTAGCGACCGTATTATTCAGTCACTAAATCATTTTTTTTTGTAGCCAGATGTTAAGACAGCATGACCAAGAATCTCTGTATGTGGTACTTCAAGTGCTGACTTATTTATTTATTTGTAAGGAAATGTTAATAATTATTTTTGGAGTATTGGTTAAGGAATTAAAATGAATTTTTTTTTACTATCTTTTATAATTTTTACAATAAATATTTTTTCTTTTAATTTTTTAACCAATAACTTAAATAACAAGGCCTTTATTTCTATTTAGAGGCATAGTTGGGGAGAAAGTGAGTAGTAGCAAAAGGATGATTGCTTAGTTATAAAGGATTAATGAAGCATCGTTAAATAAAAAAAGACTTAAATAAATTAATATATAGAATTACTCAGTATATTAATTATAATTCTCACTCGTTGGCAAAGAATCTGATCCCTACCCATCTGCATTTGAATATTTCTAATTTTATATGCGCTTAGGGTAGATGCTCTTTACCGCGAAACCAAGAAAACTCAATAAGGAATATTGAGTGAAACATATAGATACCAAAACAATTTTGGGAGAAGAAGAGAAAACGATTACAATTCATGTGGCTGCTTGAGTTGCTTTTGCTTAAGGCATTTTTAATTTGGGACTGGTACAAGTAGAAATACTAACATATCATATTTAATACACGCTTGTTATTATTAGTTAAAATTTATTGGAAATTATAAATTTTGGTAAGTCTAATTTGTTATTTAGTAGGTCTTATATATAATTTTATAATTTTCAAAAACATTTACTAGTGTGTATGGGACTTATATTAAAAGTGAGTATGAAATTAAGTGATTTATATTTGAAATATTTTGCATTGAAAATAAGTTTGTTGAAAAATCTATACATAAAAGCTACTTAATTCTTACCTCGTTTTAGAATTCATTTTAGAATTAAAACCCGCTTTAAATAAATACCTAACACAAAACCAAACTCGTTGGAAAAAAAAAAAAAAAACTAGACTCACATTTATTGTAGCAAACGTGAACTTAAACATATTGCAAATCAAAACATATATACTTTTATCTCAATGGGAAAATCAATAAAATAAATATGTCTGATTCATTTTATTTTTAAAACAAGTACTTACTTTTTATTATCTTAAAAAATAAAAATTATTTCAAAAAATAATTTCAACCAAATTATTTCATAATGAATATTGAAATATATTTAATTAATATAATTTTATTGAAGAAGTACAATGCAAAGTTTAACTAGTAACTTGGATATTTCAACTTAATCAATAATTTCAAATTTGAGACATGAATATACAAATATTTAGAGGATAATTTTATTTATACTATTAATAAAGAGAATATCATTTTTTGGTGTTCACAAATTTTAGATAATTTTATGTTTTATCAATTTTAAAATTTTTACTATTTTCTTTTAATAACTATCTACTACTCTCATATTATTTGTTAATTTTCTTTTGATTTCTATACTTTTTAATTTTTATTTAAAAATATGGTCTTTTTTCTTCTAGTCTTTTATAATGATTTTACCCATTCCAACAATTACATTAAATATCTAGAATATAATCTTATCATTTATAATAATCTTATTTACCTATATTATATTATCTCTTGAGGACGATAACTATGCATGTGTAAGAAAAAATTAAAGCTGTTCTGTATAATCTTTAGAACACAAATGTATAACACCGAAGTGCTACGTGTTTGATGTTGGATCACTCTAACTCTGCAAGTCCAAGGATATCAATGGAGGATGATACCTTGAAGCAGGAGATCACAAAGATACACCAATGGGAGTGGGGTGTGTGCTCTGTGTAATTGAAAGAGGGAGAGCTAGAGTGTATGTACCT
>PYAF01004847.1:981922-994960 GCA_007407185.1 Glycine tomentella | reverse complement strand
TGATACCTTGAAGCAGGAGATCACAAAGATACACCAATGGGAGTGGGGTGTGTGCTCTGTGTAATTGAAAGAGGGAGAGCTAGAGTGTATGTACCTTTCACCAACGGGCGAGCCATATTTATAGATGAAATACCTGACCGTTGGCTAACTGCAACGTGCGCGAGTGGCTTCCTATATTTCCGGCCTCCACCTGCACGTTTGTAACTGCTTGAGTGGACTGAGTCTTGGTCCATGTACGCTGAATCTTAATAACATATTGTAACTAATTGGGCCTTAACATATGCCCAATTATGACTCCAGAACAAAAGCAATGAAAAATAAATTGACAACTTTGAAGGTAGAAGAAGTGTAACAGCAATGCAATAAGGTTTGGACCTATGAGCTGTCTGTCGGTAATCAATTCACAAGAAGGGAGTTCAATCCTACACCTTCATAAATGTATTCTACACTCCAACTATCTTGAAATTATTAAATTAACCTTAACGAATTAACATTCCCTCCCCTATGGCGCAGCTCCCTCCCCAGCGACACTCCTCCTCCCTTCCTCTTTCGTTCGTCATCCAAGGTAAGCCTTTGTTTCCTCTTTCGTTCCTTTGTAGTAGGTGTGGGCTTGGGTTTTGGTATGGATGGAGGTGAGGGTGGGTTCCAGGCTTTCAGAATGCTTGTTCTTAAACAAATTTTTTGGAACAAGCATTCCAGAATCACATTTTCATAGGAAAAAATACTTATGAAATGACATTTTCATAAGCAATTTTTGCTTGAATGACTATTGAAGAAATATTTTTTGTTTATGGAATAACCCTTTCACAAGTACATTTTGTATCTTTTAAAATCCTAGTTCTGAAAGTAAAATTATTTTTATTATTATGAAACACTTATTTTGAAAGATAAAACTATTTTTTATTATTTTGAAACACTTATTTCAAAAGTTATTTTTTATTGTTACAAAACCTCTATTTCAAAAATTATTTTTATTATTATGAAACATATATTTTAGAAGATAAAATTATTTTTTACTAATATGAAATATTTATTCGGAAAATTATTTTTTAGTTATGAAACACCTATTATAAAATGGTATAATATGAAAAGGGGAATTTGAAATTTTAAAAAAATTAGGAAATATGAGAGGTAAATATGGGAGGTGAACGATTCAAATCCCCACAAGAGTAGCAAACCTCAGTCAAAAGGCCAAGCCCACAAGCGGTGAGTTACGTGTCAATCTCTCCGAGACTTTCACCTTCCGTGCGTCACAATCGCCTAACCCAAACTTTGCCGCACCCCATTCTCTCTTTTTCTTCCTCTTCCTCCATATTTTCTCGTATTCGTATCCTTTACTTTCGGGTGCAAAGTTTGTTGAGCGAAAGAGCCATTTTCTTCTGATTCTACCAAATCTAGGGTTAGGGATTCCATTTCCCAACTCTCTCTCTCTCTCTCCCGATTCATTTCCCTTTTTCTTTTCCTTCCTCCGTCAAATTTTCCCTCCATTCTCTCTCTCTTCCAAATTTTCCCTCCATTCTCTCTCGATCTACCTTTTTCCGAAAGAAACATGGTTTTCTTTTCCCGGGAAAATTCTCCTCACAGTTTTCTAGGCCAGCCTTCCGTCCTATATATCATTCCTTCTTCGATTTGTTGTAGAATTCCAATTTCCTAGGTTCTCGATCGATCTATTGATCCGCCAATTTCAATTTGGGGCAATTAGATTTTATTTTTTTCTTCCGTTTGTTCTGTAAAATTTTTTCTTGTGATTGTTTTGGTGGTTGTAAATCGTGATAGATTCGTGGACAGATACGCGAGGGGTTGTAATTTGTAAAAAAAAAAAAAGTGTGGTTCATACTATAGGTATTTGTTGATTAGGGCTTTTGTAATTATTGGGATATTATTACGGCAATTGCTTTGTGATTTGGGAGTGAGTTATGCATATAGAGGAGTTGGAGGGAGATGAGGTTGTAGAAGGTGTGGAGGAAGGAGGATCGAGGTTTGGGGGTGGTTATGATGCGAAAAGGGTGCTGGTTGGAGCAGGCGCTCGTGCGCTTTTCTATCCAACCCTGTTTTACAATGTCGTTAGGAATAAGATTCAGACCGAATTTCGATGGTGGGATAAGGTTGATGAGGTATGATATCTTGTGCTTCAGCTTGAGTATGTATTGAATGGTGTTCAGTTTTTTTTGTGTGTTTGTTTTCATCTTCAATTTTAGTTATGGCACATTGGCTTTACAATTTAGTAATATACATGCAATGCAACAAATTCAGGGTGTGTGTGTGGTGGGTGGCTGTGATTATCAACACAGAGAGGGAAGATTGCTTGTGAGTTAAAAATGTTGTTACTTTTTATAGCATTGATTGATTGATCGAATATGCCTGCTGTTGTTTATCCCTCTTCCATGTTATGGATTGTATTGAGATGATGATACAACTCTTATGGATTTGGAGAATTAAAGAAAGAAGATTATGAACCATAAAATTTCACATACTGTTAATTTTTTACGTTTGATGAGGGTATTGATATCAACATTTGTGATATTTTCTGATTACTGATTTATGTATTTAATTTAATTTTCCTAACCAAAAAAGCTTCTTTTTTTTTCCTTCCATTCTTTAAATGTGGTTTACTGTTGACCAAGGCTTTAAGTGCCAGACCCAACCTGTTCCAGTTTGGAACAGTAGTTAATGGTTATAGAAATGGAAGGAATTTCTCAAGATGAGAGGATATCCAAATCCCATTAGCAACCTTTAAATGTTTCAAAAGGTGTTAAATGAATTTAATTCTTTACTTAATACAAGTAAATGAAATGAGTTCTTTTAGTTTTTGAAATTCCTAACACTGGAAGTAAAATGAGATTTATTTGTGTTTCAGATGGAAAAATCAATTCTAATTTGCACTTGAATCACTACCTTTAAATGAATGGGCTTCTTACGTTAATATCATTCCAATTTCCAAATAAGTTTCATGAACAAAGTCATTTGTAAATTAAATGGAATCTTTTATTTTGAAATTCTTAACTTACTGTAAGTGAAATTTGATTTAGTCGGGTTTCAAATGGAAATGGCAATTATAATTTGCACCTAGGAAATTGATATGCTAAGTCAGAATGTATTTGATTTCTGTTTTCTGATTCAAAAGCTGGCTGATTTTTTTTACCTTCCGGCTGGTTGTTATTATCTCTGATAATTTGACCTTTAATAGCCCCATGGCGTTGTAAGATTCATGTAGTATGATAAGACTTTTGTTGTCATTGCTGGTTGCTATTAGTATCTTTGTTCTGCGTGATCTTCTCATAATTGATTTTTTATTCCCTAAAATCAACAAAGGACACATACCATACTTCATTTTGGTACAATTTGTTGCTGTCATCTGTTTCTCATCCATGTGTCCTCCCATGGTGTATTTTCTGCTTCTGATAGTATCTTCATTTGTGGGATAGAGCTGTTGTGGTTTACTGGTTTACTTTGATTGATATCAAAACTTTCTCATTGCATATGTAATCTTGGTTGTGAAGCTACCCGATTTTTTCTTATATCTGAGATGACATTTTTAACTTGGCTGCATATGAAAATTGTCTTATGTTGTTTGTGGGACACAAGGTTGCTCCTAAATCTGATGCACTTGATTTTCAGTTCATATTGTTAGGTGCTGTTCCATTTCCTATAGATGTTCCCCACTTAAAGGAGCTTGGTGTTCGTGGGGTTATCACATTGAATGAGTCATATGAGACTTTGGTTCCAACAGCATTATATTGTGTGAGTATTTTGTGTATTTTTTTAATTGATGTTAATACTTAATATATTATCTGAGGGTTGGTTTTTATTATTGTTTAGCACCTGCTTTTCTAGCTGAATCCTTTTGATTTTTTACTACAAGACTTTTTTTATAAGAATGATTATAACTTGTGAAATTTGGGAGTTAAGTTCAAAGGGTTTTATGCCCCTTTTGGCCTTCTATGTGTAGAGAGTTGCTTTGTTTGCAGTGACTGGCTAATTTCTGTTAATCATGTTTTCTTGTCATAAAACTTTGGTGATGATTAATTTGCTTTGGTGGCTCTGCAACTTCCTGGAAGTATTTAAACTGTCTGTGAAATGAAACGCATAATGTGATTAGATGAAGCAAGTATACTTGGAAATGGTTAAGGCTAATAAACGACAAGGCTGCTTATGAATCATAAGATCAAGGGAGCATTGTTACTGTTAACTTTACAGATACATTTTGTTGTTTACTGCTTGCATGTATATCTGATGTAAGTGCAGTAGCATCTTGGTTTTCATAATGACTAGAAATAACATTTTTATGAGTGGGATTAATGTTATTTCTAAAAGATTAGTACTTTGAATTTTGCTGTGCGTGTGTGCATGTTCTGGTATGCACTTGTGTTTCAGGAAAAGTGGGGTTAACAACGGTTATCTGTACAACATACTAGTAACACTGGGTTTCTCTAGTTCTTAGTGAATATTTATGTTCCGTAGGCACTGTGGAATATCTCAATTACATTGGGTTATTATAGCATCTTGACTGTTTTCATGACATCAAAATTTCCTGTATTTTTATGTATACTCAATTTCCTCTTAATTTGTTGTTCAATTTGGCAGGCTCATGGAATTGATCATCTGGTGATTCCTACTAGAGATTACTGTTTTGCTCCTTCCTTGCATGACATTTACCGTGCTGTGGACTTCATACATGGTGAGTATTACGAAAAATTGGTTAACTATAATGATATCCAACTGTTTAGTGGCATATACAAGTTTCTTTATGTGGTACAAAATTGATTGTTCGTTTTAAACTATATGTAATGTGTTGCATAGAGTGGCCAACAAAATGGGAGAATCTTGAATTAATGTCAGCCAAGTTGGCTTGTATCATTGTTTCTTATATAATTTAGTTATTACACTTATTTGTAATTATTTTGACTTTTTTTTTTCATTTGTTTTTTATGAAGAAAATGCATTGTCGGGACGAACTACATATGTCCATTGCAAAGCTGGACGTGGTCGCAGCACGACTATTGTTATTTGTTATCTGGTTGGTGCCTCAACTTAAAAACGAGTGTAGAAAAGATCAAAACAGAAAAAGAAAAGAGGTTTTTACTGTGATTGGGTAAATTATTCTTACATTTTGAGCTTTTGTGTAGGTGCACCACAAAATGATGACACCTGATGCTGCATATGCTTATGTGAAATCAATTCGACCAAGGGTGCTTCTAGCTTCCTCTCAGTGGCAAGTAAGTGTGCGGTTTATCTTTTGGTTATTGTCATTGTTAATTTTGAAGTTTTACAGACTCCATTCATATCTTCAATTTACGTAACGTGCTTTGGGGTAAGTTTTTGTCTATGAAATTGTGAAATAGAATATATATTTTCTATGATTTTGAGCTTTCTGTGAAAAAGTGTGTTTGCTTATATACCTGTGAATAACATTGCCTTACTTTAAAAGTTGAAGCTCGTCTGATTTAAATTTCTTGATCCAATTTTTGGACCAAAAATTTCTTTATTTGTGTTGGGAAAATGATTAATAGTAATTGTTAATCCTCATATAATTTAATTTTTGAAATTCCAGGCTGTCCAAGAATACTATTACCATCTTATGGTTAGGAGGGCTGTTGGATGTGCTCCCACAGCCAATCTATTAGTAAAGGCTTCTCAGATGGCAGCAGGTTCACGAGATCTTGTGATGTTTGATGACAATTCTGTAGTCATGGTAACAGAGTCAGATCTAGAAGGTTACGACCCAAGTAGTCAATCAGCCATGGCAAGTGAAATATGGGCAGATTTAAGTGTTGTATATCGTGTACGAGTTGCTGGACAGGCAGCACTGGCAAGAATATCATGCCTTTGGCTGCGATATGGTACTACCGACCAGAAGATTTCCACGGAGAAACTGAGCAGCAGGGAAAGCAGTTGCTCAATCAGGGCTAATCACTTGGGAAAAGTTAGTGTTGATATCCACGTGTACTGAAAAAGCAGCCTAAGTTGTCTATAAGTCATGTTTTTCATTTTCTGCCCAATAGTACATATTTTGCGGGCATGAATCTATAACTCGTTTTCCTCTGTATATTCCAGCTGTTTTCTCATTTGAGTTCAAATGATGAGTGTCGTACGGGTCAGTCAATCAATGTGCCTCATTTATGATATTTTTTATCTAATGGTTACTATGACAGGGCAATAGTTTTATGTGTAGAAAGCCTCATCGTTGCAAGCTTAACCTGCGATGGATGCAGTCCTACACTGCCGATTCGAGAAGAAAAGAGTGGGGGTTGGAATGTTACATGGCTGAGCCAATGAATTTACGTATGTGGGAACCTCCTCTAACTTAGTTTAATGACTACCATTGCCCAATCCTAAGACACTGTATAATTGGCCCCCTCCAAAAGAAATTCAGCCCGTACTTTTTAATTAAAAATTAACATGTTATAACTTTGCAATGTTTGAATCAAGATTAAGGTCATGTTTGAATTGGTGGTAGAAAATAGAATGGAGTCAATTGATATATAATGAATTGGAATGGATAAAGTGGAATGAATATCATTCTATGTTTTTCACTTACCTACTCACTTCATTCCCCTACATTCTATGACTTACTATCGGTCTAAAATCACCAGCCAAGTCTTAGTTACTCTAGATGCTGATCTTATCGGTTGGTTACATCTGTTCATTGTTCTATGGAGCTATGCGTATCATAGTTTTCTTGGATAATTTCAGATGACCTTCCGGAACACTAATGAAGTTGATAACGTTGACATTTTACTGTTTGTTGAGGTGCGTATTCTCATTAAAAATAGTGGCTATTGTTTTGTGCACCATCAATGTAATGTATGACTTTCAATGCATGCTAGCAAATATCAAGCATTGTTATGCATTTATCAATATACCGATTCATTTCCCATAACGCGCCAAACTCTTCAACTACGAATTGCTTTGCACTACTTATGGTTACATTTCCCACTGGATCATTTATTTACGTTTGAGTTACAATATTAACAGTGCAGTAGGTTTGTTCACAATTAAGGACAAATATGGCTTAAATATGTTTAGTTCCTCAACTTCAGGAGTTTGTTTTTTCTTAGTCCCTCAAATTTAGGGATATCTTTTTTTAGTCTCCAATTAATTTTTTTTAGTCCCTCTTAAGTTCTAAAATTGTTGCAAATTGTACAGCCAAACTATCAAAAACCAGTTCAGAATGAAAAAAGCATTTCACGATTAAGAACTAAAAAGTAAATTTTAATTTGATGACTAAAAAAGACAGACCTGTAAATTTGAGAGACAAAAAACATTTAAGTCAGCAAATAATATTTTTTTCCCTAAGTAATCCTTTTATAACCAATACAAAAAGCAGCCAAGGGAAATTGATGGAGCATAATCTTAGAAATAGAGGATATAGCGTATTTTACATGGACTAGTTATTTTCAGAGCGTACCTGTTCAGTACTAAATGATACCCATTACCCATCAATTATCAAGAGAAAATTAGAAGAGGTTATATCGGCAAAAGGATAATATGAACTCCACAGAATCAGATTAACGGTATGCCTGAACATTTTTGTTTGTACTTTAATATTACATCTACAAGACAGCCACTGCATTCTGAAACATACAGGACCACATAGACAAATATCATCTTTTTAACACATCGCTGTTGAGAAAGCTTGTTACACCTTGAAAGCTAATATCACACATACAGTACAAGGAAGAAAGAATAAGAATGGTAAGTAATTAATGAAAAATCATAGGAGGTCCCGCGCTAGAGTCATTGGTTTTTCCTTTATAATGGTGAGTTCACCACCATTTGATGTAGTTAGCAGATGGTGATTGGAATCCTCGTCTTCACTCTCCTCTGAATCTGAGAGGCCATCAGATTCCAGTTCTTCGTTGTCTGCAATTGGCGCATATGTTTAGATCTTTACCCTTGCGGGTTGATTAACCAAACTGCTTTATAATGTCAAATGTTTCATCTATATGATATAGTATTGACAAAAGAATAATAGGCCACTCCAACTCTTTCTGGTTTTCATGAATCACATAGGAGTGCACTTTTTGTTTTTCATTTTTTGTTAGTAAGTAATAAAATGTACTTCACATATAGAAATTATGGTAGATGTGTATTATGTAAAATGCTATGTGCCATCAATAATAGATATTTCTTTCTTGGACAGCCACCAATAGATTAATCTGAAAGAGGTCATAAAGTGTAAAACAATTGGCTAATACTGTTGTCTTCAAATCTTACCAGAAAGTGCAAGATGTTCAGGTAGATGTCCAACAGCAGCAACCTGAAGGCTTTCTGGCAGAAGACAATTGCAGAAAGAACCTGAAATTTCAATCGGGATGTGGTCATATTACACCTACACTAGTTGAGGCAAGTATTCAGAAATCAATGGCCAGTTGTAAGCAACTATGATAACTCGCTCTCACTTGCCATCAGCCTTTGACAAAACTTATTTCCACAGTAATATGAAAATTTATTTCACATTCATGGCAGCATATCATTTAAATCATAAACTAGGGATGGAACGGAACATAAACATCAACAACACCTTTAACCCAAACTAATTGGGGTCGGTGGTAGATGAACCCAATGATAGAAACAAGGAGGTTGAAAAAAAAATGGTAAAAGCAAAGGAGGGGGAGATGAAGAAGAAAATGACTAAAAAGGGACTATCTGGAATACAGGGATAGCAACTGGTCTAACCCTCCACCAAACTTATAGTTTTTTTCCATTCCGTCCTAAGACACACCATCTATCAATTTATATCTCACTGCATTAAGTCTTGTTTAACTACCTTTTCCCAGGTAAGTTTCGGTCTACCTCTACCTCTCTTTGTGTCGAGCTCTTGATAACAAAATAGGGACAGAACGGAACATACTTATGCATATTAGACATGCATGTTGAATTCATAGTAAATATACAGAGAGACAGACAAAATACAGCTTATCTGTTATCAGAATAATCAAGCAAAGAGAACCCTCACCAACACGAGCCAGCCGATTTATCCATGCAGGAATAGCCTTTCCAGTTAGCTGTTGGCAAACTTCATCAGTAAAATGGTTGCAATTCTTAGCAATCAAATGGTAACTGTCTCCATGATATTTTCCAGAAAGGCGTTCCATGAAAGAACGGAATTCTGAAGAAGACATATCAGTGCTGCCTAGCAATACTGAACGTCTGAAGATGAAGCCGGGACAGCTTCTGGGTTCCACCTCAAATATACCACTTGTAGGGTACTCATGTGCTCCAAAGCCATACTCCATACCATGCACTGTTCATGAAAACAATAAGCTAAAGTCAGATCAAGAGGGTATTAAAACAGCAAAGCAGTACATCCCAGCTCCCGATCAACATTTTGTTTGAGAGATGTAGCTTTATACCCTTATAAAATACTCTCTAAATTAACTTTTCCAAATTAGTAACTTGTACATACGATGTTGTAATTAGTAACAATATCCATAACACCTTTAAACTAGGAATGGATTTCTGTCAAAAACAAATGTCAAACAAATGTCATATTGGATTTGGTGAAGAGGAACTCAACTAATGACTTGCACACAAACATTAAATAGGCCCCCAAGTTGGACCTAATAAGCATAATTTATAATAGCCGCTAGTATATTTGGCGCATCCTTTGGCTATACTCTAATTTGACACTACTCAATCTCAATATGGGCATGTGGGATTTTCTTTTACAACATTTCACTTTAATAAATTAACAAAACGAATAATCATCGTCCACATATGGTAAAATTTTGATGATAATTAGATTGAATCAGAAGCAGTGCAGTGAATTCCAAACAGTATCATCCAAGTAAGTTGCTTCTTTTACTAGGAGTGTATTGCTTAGGAGGAAAAAGATAAAAACTAAAATTATTTTGGAACAAGAAAATGAGCCACTACAAAAATGTAGTAACAAGGAAAAGTAAATGGTTTATGGCTGCAGCAAAACACTCAAATGAATTACAAGAATGATGAATAGCAAATACTAAGTTAAATAAAGACCCTAAAACTAGTTTGTAGGAGCTATTGTTATTCAGAACCCACAAATATAAGCCAACCATCCAGGACTTGATAGCACATGATGCATACCAGAAGCAATGCAAAACTCATACGACTACAGTGCAATGGTAAAAATTCCAGAATCTCAGACATGGGCAATGGAAATGAATTTTCCATGTTATTAAAAAGTTTAGTTTATTTAAATTGATAATTAAAGGCTCAAAGTGAGGGAATCAAAGATGAAAGATAAAGCATAGGTTATGAGTTATGACCCAAAAGTAGCACGGGCATGAGGTTGCCATATAATTGACAACAGAGAGATGGGATGAAGGGTTACACTGACAGTAATTAAAACAACTCATAAGAGACCATATAAAGATATACTGAGTACTAGCCATTAGTTTTCTTAAAACAATCTCAGCAGTGTATATATCTAAAAGATTTGTACTAAGCTAGAGTGAGAAAGGTGTTACTTAATCATGAGGTATAAGCGTCCCAACATTAACTAGAAGCATGATCACAAATAAACGAAAACAATGAAGTATTATTGCATTTTAAAATCTCAATGTCACTTGACTCTCAAGAGATAGAACTAATTCATTAACCATGAATGGATAAACCACAGTTCTTCAATGACAAAACACACATAGATCTTTTGACAAGACAATAAATTTCATTAGATGAGGAAGAACTTGTAATCACATATGCATGTATGCATGTGTTTAAAGCCTTTACCATGATGCAACTGACATATACCCAAAAAGAAAAATTAATGCTCAAGGTCAACGGAATGCTACGTTTGATTGTCAAATGTACTGTTCAGTTACTCTTTGAATCATAAAATTAGCATTAAACTGAAATAAGAATATAATTCCAAAATCTAACAAATCACAATGCATAAAATGGGAGTTTTTTTCAAGAACAGCATGGAAAAGAAAGAGAAGGAAAAAAAAAAAAAACAAACAGGAGAAAATGCAGAGCAGAGAAAAAAGAGACTGTCAAGGGAAAGGCAAAATAGTAACTCAAGTAATCATTAAAAACAAGCAGCCAAAGTGCCAAACAAACTATTTCCTACTATAAATCCAAAATTCCAAATACATTTAAGATTTTTTAGGAATGAAACGTCAAACCTTAGATCCAATAGGTATAGAATGTATAGTAAACCATAATAAAGTCCCAAATAATTAAACTTGAAGTTTAAAATAATAGAAAACCATATCTTAACTCCCACATTACCAAATGCAGAAAAATTAAGTAAGTCTCACCCTTCAGGAAGTCTGGAGTCATATGTATCAACAATTTTGAGACCAACTTTACCATCCCAATTTAATGCACTTCCATATTAATTATGTACTTCTGTCATGTTTGATATGAAGTGTCATCATGAATGGGTAGTTGCTACCAGACTGAATAATATTCAAAGCAGAATCCCTTATACCAACCATTATAATGAATGTCTCCTAATTTTAACCACCATGCAACATTTTCTAAAGGCATATTACTACAAGCAGTAACAAAACAACATCAACAAAGGTTTATGCTACTAGGTGAGGTCGGCTACATGGACCATTTGGCTCAGTTAAAAACCAAAGCTACAAAGATGAATGAGTGGACAAACCTACTGTCAAGTAATGCATTTACATGTCTTTCTTCTAGGTTGATGTCGATCAATGCACAAAGCAATTTCATTCACATTACAGATTATAACCAGGTCGTGTCCTATTCAATTATCAGTTCGGTTTTTCTACTCTTCCCCTTTTCAGTAATCAAAATGTCGCGCCATAACATCATTTTGCAATTCCATAACAATTTGCATACACCACAAGCTGAACTCAAAATTAAAAATTGACCGCAGATCTTACAAGGAAGGATCACACAAACAAACCTTCTATGCCCGAATGATAGATTCCAACCCCAAAGACGTAAAGATAATTGTTGGCAGGTGTAAGATCATACACATTGAGATACACCAAAGAACCACTCTTTCTGTCGCTATTTGGCACCCTTTCCAACCTCGAGCTCGAGGGGAACTCCGGCATTGTGTATGATTTCCTCCTTTTTCTTCTCCCCCAATTCCCCAATTAAATTCCCAGCTTTACTACAATTCCATCTTCATCTCTCAAACAGAAGCCTATAAAATTGTCACAAAAAACAAAAGCATCGTTTTAACATGCAAGAAAACCCTTTTGCAAAAACACAACATACAACAAAAGGACAGGGAAAAAATTGATTTTTTTTTCATCAGGGTTTTGTCTAAAAAATTAAAAAGAGGGAAAAAATCGTTGCCTTTATTTATCAGACTAGGAAAATGCAGGTAAGGTTGAGAGTTTTGTGTGATTGAATTGCCCTTGAATTGTAGTGTCAAGGAGAGGCATAAATCTGAAGAATAAGATATTGTTTAATGAATAGAGAGGGTAGATCCCCAAAATGAAAAAAAGAAAAAGAAAAAAGTGGAATGAGCGAAATATGGGGAATGGAAAGAAAGAAAAGAGAGAAACTTACAAAAGAAGAAGAGGGAGGAAAGTGGAGGGAAGGGAGGGTAGAGCTTGAAATTCAACAACAAAATGGGGTGTAATTTGGAGAAGAAATTGTGAGGTAGCAAAGCTAGTACTTAACCATGAAGCCTAAATTGAAAAAGTTAAATCTCTCTCTCTCTGTGGCTTGCCTTCGCCGCCATAGGCAGGGAAACAAGTAGTTGATTTGGTTGTGTGTTATTTGTAGTTTTTTGGAGGTATTTTTCAAAAATTATTATACGAAATTTGTTTCTGTTTATAAAAGTAACTTATTATTGTCGGATGAACAAATTCAGTGTGTTATTAACTGACTCTAAAATCTTATCACACAAGTTAATAAAAATTATGAGAATAATAAATTATTTCATAATTTCTTTTAACTTATAGGATAAGGTTGTAGAATAGTATTACTTATTAAAATTTAAAATGGTTTTTTCAATTAATACTAAGTTATATGACTAGATTTAGCGCATAAATTATAATGTTATGAAAGTTATTAAATAAGCTATCTCGATTAATGTGTTTATTTAAATACACACCTTTTATT